>JAAWXA010000025.1:3115282-3402704 GCA_038090715.1 Florisuga fusca | reverse complement strand
TGCCTCACCCAACATACCCATGCCCAGAAAGTAATTGTCTGAGCAACAGGCATTATCTTCACCTCTGCAACACCACCTGAAGACACTCATTGCCAATGAGATGATAATACCTCACTCTATGTTCTTTCCTTTTTTCCCCCCCTCCCCCCACATTTCTTTCCTGAGGACTGGGGGTTTTGTTGGTTTGCTGTGCCTGCTGCACACTTGATTTGAAGGTGATTTGATAGTTCTGAAATCGCTTGGCTTTGCAATGCCCAGCAACAATAATTTCTCTAATGACTCACTGTGGTTGTATGACATTGATAGTCTGCTACAATCTATTTTTTTGGTAGAAATTAATCCTGGATTTTTCAAAATAAAGAACAGGTTCCTGATATGATTAGGAACCTATGGAATTTCGAGTCAGGCCATCAAACTCTTGACACCTTTGGGGATGACAATTTTATAATCTCAGCTATGCCTTTTACTGTTTTAGATATATATATTTCAGAGCAAGTACAGCATCCTTCACATCCTCTGTTTCATCTACCTCTTCCACGTAATCACAAAATAAAGTACTACATAAGTGATTTGTCCTGCTTTGAATGCCTTATACCCCCCTGTTCCTTACCAGCTGCAAACAGACAGGGGACACAAGGCAATGATGAGGCCCCAGCAGACAACCAGGTGTTTCAGTTCCCAAGAATTAGCCCATCATTTCTGTTCCCTCTCTATTTTTTTGTAATTAACTTCTTCAGAACCTGGAGGGGTCCATTTTGTTCAACATCCACATTGTAAAACACGCCAATATTGCGAGTGGACTAACATGAAACAGAATAACTTGTTTCAAAGGTTTTAAATGTACACTCCCTCTCAGAAAACTTAAGTTGATGATCTGAATGTAGTGCAAAGCAAGAAGCAGTGTCTAAAGCACAAGCAGTGTTTGTTTCCCTTGGATGAAAGGGCTAATGCTGCAGCATTTCCTCTTGTAAAGTGTTTTTCAGCATCGTTTTTTTCCTAGCTATGAATATTCCAAAAGTCATTGCCATGATTCATTATACACCTATTAGTTATTTATAACAATATATTCAGAGATTAACATGAACAGTTTGGGGCTATGAAATATTCAAAACACTTAATGAGTTGCATAGCACAAGGAGTAAGAGTGCAATTGTTTGCTCCATAATTGAAATTTAAGTAGGGAAATTACAAGCCTGACAGCAAGTAACACTCAAAATTTTATGTTTTAGGAACCATTTCAGCAGATACCTTGGCACCCTGGGCAGACTCCAACAAGCCATATACTCAAAAAACTACCTGCATTGACAAGCTGGATATTTTTTTAGGTTTTTTTTGATGTTTGGAACACTTTGGTGGGCTGTATGCCTCCAAGGTTCTCTTATATTTAATCAAACACTGAAAAATTCTTCTTCTGCAGCAGAAGCACCCAAAAGGACACTCAGCACACATACTGGTGCAGGAGCTGCTGTGCACAGCCAGAAGCCAGGTGGAGCAGCCCAAACCACAAAGAGGACCCACAATAGCAATAAGCACACACTGGAAGAGCTCTGCTGGTGCAGACCCAGAATAACTGCTGAGTATCAGCACTTTTCCAGAAAAATCCCACCTCACAGCAGAGGCAGTGTTTGGGGCAGACCACAGGGAAGCCCTATTGGAGGAGGTACTGCTTCCTAAAGCAAAACCCAAGGAGAAACACTCTATCTGGGCCAGAAACCACCCTCCCTCCTGAGACAGCCTGACCAGTTAAAAAGAGCCCAGAATAAAGTTCTTGCTACATCCCCCACCATCCTCCCAAGACCCCAAAGCCACTCACCAGCATCTGAAGCCCTCCTGGTCAGGCACATCTTGTCACCATCCAAGACTTGATGTCTCCCCTCAGGGCTCAGTTAATTCCTTTCTACATCGCTTCTACCTTTTCAAAGGATTTATTCTGAGCAGCTTCAAATCTTAAATTTCTCAGCCAAGGCAGTTGCCAGAAGAACATTATCTCCAGCCACCATAAAGCACCAGAAACCACTGCTAAAATGTATAAAAATCCTCTACTTTTCCATCCTCCCCTGAGGCAGCTGCCCTCAACACAAGCAGCGTGTGCTACTGGAGAGCCCAGATGCACAAACGAGCCCAATCTCACCCCTCCACCTCCTTAAAAAGCCTTAAAAGGCCACAGGTGCAGCTCATCCTTGCCATCAGCTTGCCACAAGAACACAGGTGGAAAAAATATAGCCTTAACTACAGGGTAAGGAAAAGAGACTGGACAGGAGGCAATGATGAGGCCCCAGGAGACAACCAGGTGTTTCAGTTCCCAAGATTTAGCCCATCATTTCTTTTCCCCGTCTCTCTATTTTATTTTTTTTTTTTTTGTAACCGACCTCTTCAGAACCTGGAGGTGTCCATTTTGTTCAACATTCCCACTGTAAAACATGCCAATATTGTGAGTGGACTAACATGAAACAGAATAACTTGTTTCAAAGGTTTTAAGTGTACACTCCCTTTCAAAAAACTTAGAGAGGTACAAGCTGGAGAGGTCAGCTACAGAGCCAGCATGTGCTTCTCCAAGTGGCACTTTTCATATTTTTCATATCTTTCCTGCATGTCTTATCTCTGGAAGGTCAGACATATGGTACAACCATACCACTGCTACTGCAGCCAGGAAAGCAGTGGCCATACCTTCAGCTGCCTATTTTTATGTTGCCAAATGCAATAGTGCCACTGGGACCTCAAATACTTTAGGGGAGACTCTGTTTATGGCATGTGTATGCTGATGCACCTGCACTGCTTCAGGTGAAATTAATCCACCCTTTAAATTGTATGGCTCTGGAGGACATGGGAGTTGATGCCACCCTTTTACAGTGTCATATTTATTAAGGTTGCCCTGTTGACTTCAGGAACTGATTTTCCTGGGGCTGGCCAGGATGTGTCCAGCTCAACCATCATTCTCCCTTTTCTGTCTCTTTTTAGGTAGATGTTCAAACTTTACTGTGCTCACCCTTAAATGTTCAGCATGAAGCATTTCCTCAGGGTTTGTTGTAGTCCTCATGGCAGGCATAAGAACCACATTCCTCTCCAAACCTCCTCAGCAGCTTTTGTCAGGAGCAGCTAGAGATCATCCATCTGTTATTAAAGTGTTAATTTGATTCATTAACATAGAATACATTCACTATTTCCCACTTTGGAGGAGATGGGCCGTGCCATCCTTTTAATAGAACTCTGCTGGAAATCAAACACAATTTTTATTCAGGGGAATGATTACTGTGTCTTGTTTAATTCTTGCCTAACAAATGTCAGCACTAATGTATTACAGATTATTCAGTCAATTTGATGGTTCCAGGTGAAAGAAAGGAACACAAATCTCTTCTTTTAGTGTAAAAAGGGTCAGCTGGATGACTTCCACTGCAGGAGCTGAGATGAGGCTTGACATGAATCAATCAAGCAGGCTCAATTTTACAGTTATAGTGCCTAATGCCTAAACATGAGCGTATGGGTGGAAATTAGCACCCGATTATGAGCATACATGATCTTCCCTTGGAAGACAATAATATTGGCATTAAGCTTCTCAAGAGGGAAGATGCTGCTGGTTTTTAATATGTCTTAAATTATGTCAGGAAAAACACTGGAACATCACACAAAAGCCACAGTCAGTGTATATTGCTATCTCATAGAGCTGGAGATCTTTACAACAATATTGACACAGGAGCAGGCAAGCAAATGTCAGCCAATATAACATATGAAATACTTAACGTAACCAATTTTCAGCTGTCAATCAGGGGGGAATAATGACTGATGCAAGGAATCAATACACCACAATTGAATTCCAGCTCACAAACTTGTTTCGTTCTGCGCTATAAAAGACTGTCAAATGTCACACCCCAAGAGATGCAACAGGATTCCAAAGATTTATTTATTTCAAGCTCTGAAGTCTATTAGCAATAGTGCTCCTTGGGCTATTGGAAAAAGCTTTGGTGACATTAAATTTTCAGAAATGACAACTCGTTGCATTGGGAGCCAATTAATTATACCATTTTATATCAGATTTCAGCCATCCTCCACCATTTTACTAATAGGCAATTACACATAGTTATATTTAAACAAATTATTGTGACTTCGAAGCTGCAAGTACTTGATTGTACTATACATTGTATTATCTGATTATTTTTTTAAAAATTGTTCTGAACTTTTGATAAAAATAGTATAAAAAGAAACATCACTCTATCCTTGGCTCCATTTTATTCAAGCAGCTCAAATATTTAAATTAGAAGATACTTCTCTCTCAGCTGAATGAATAAGATTTGCTATAGTAGGGTAGAGAGATGTGTATAACCCTGCATGTTATTCTGTACTGTTGGGGTTTTTTTTTTCTCCTTTAATAAAACAATGGGAGAAAAAATTCCTTTTCATACAACACAGTACTGTAGTCTGATGAAAAACAACTGAGATATCAAAAGGAAAGAAAGAGAATGCAAAGGTGAGGCCTGCAAGAATAATAATAGCCACAGTATACTTTGGCTATATAAAAATGTGTGGAATAAACCCATCATTTAAAAAGAAAAATCAAATCCATAGGAGGCTCATTTTAAAGTATCTGAAACATAAAAATATGCTTTTTCCATAGCATGATCTAATTTTGGCAATAGATTACCCATTCATTGCAGAATTCCTGATTTCTGCTTAGGGTACCTTTCCATTTTTCCCATCCTGCAATCCTTATTTATAAAAGCAAAGTGGAATGGCCATGTCCTCTTCCTCTCTGGTTAGCTCCATTGAAGCTGGTGAGGCTCTGTGTAAGACTGAGTATCTGCATTTGGACAGGGGAATCTGGCCCTCAGTAATTATAAGACTATTAAAATTAGCATATTTTTTTTTACCCAAGCCTGAGAGTTAATTAAAATTTAACAGTACAATGTATACAGAAGATAAACACTACTGTATTTTCTTTCCAATGGATATATAGTAATTCATTTAAGACAGAGAAGCTCATGCTGTTCAATGTGCTTATTAAAAACAGCAAAGAAGGTCAGGGGCAGTGCTTGCTGTATCCTTCATTTGTTCTTCACTGAAAATGATAGAACTGAACTGCAAAAGTTGAGATTGAAAACCTGCTAGCGTGTTGTCTAATTTCAGCCACAGAAGCTGCTGTGCACTCCATGACTTTATGAGGGAATAAGATTACAGGTCAGAAGAGCTTCTTTATTTCCCACCTGTAGCCTCTAACAACATTTTATTAAGGATTTTCCCATCTTCTCTCTCTGACCTACAGAGGACAAAATTCTAACAGCTGTTACAGGACCCATGCTGAAGAGGCATTAACACAGATTAGCAGTTCTGGAAAGCAGTATCATTTTATAAGGACTATATTTATGGCTGATAACTGATATTTTTACAGTGCTTCTAAGACAAACACAGCATATCATTATGCAAACAGGAAAAAAAAAAACAAACCAAAACATTTAATACAGTTAAACACTTAATGCATCATGCTTGTTCTGTCTAAAACCACGCTGCCCTTTGAAGATTTACTGCTCATTTAAAAAATAAACACTTGAGTTGCCTATGTGCTCATAAATATATATATACACACACACATACACACATACATATTGCTGTTGTCTGTATTTCATATGGAGGTTATTGATTTCTTATTAATCAAGTAGAGTCCTCCTGCACTAATACACCCAAGCAGGGGTAGAACTTCTGCCAAAGGTTAAGTCACATTAATACACATTCAGTGTTCAGCCTTTCCTTTACCATTTCACTGCAGTTATTAAACCATAATCTTTGTTATGGAGGTTGCTTGTTACACAAGATCTTTTAAATTCACACAGATGCAACAGAGAGAGGAAGGGAGAAGGAGGAAGAAAGAAGGAGTAAGTACAAAAAAAGGTACATGCACTATGGTGTTAGAAGTTTTTAAAATTATTTCTCCACAAATGATCCAAAAGGAGCCTATTTTTCTATCTCACCCTCTTCCACAAAGCAGAAAAATAGGTGGCAAGCATGTCTACAATTAAGACTTTTATCAATTCTTTATATGCATTAATGGTGGAAAAGCCAAGCAGATTTTTAAAAGTTTATATTAGTCATCACAAAGGCTGGAATAGATTCTCTTTTTGACACCATCCTCCTAAGTGCAGCTGGCAGGCTAATCAAGTTGCATTGATATTGCTGTAGACAGTTAGGAAACTTGAAACAAGGACATACAGAGTGATAATAGAAGCAAGACCAAGATGTTATATGTGCCTTGCAACTTTTACCTGTCCAGTTTTAGCTCCCCCAAAGGCCCATTTTAGATGACAGGAAAATAAAATGTTATTTTCCACAATATTGAGATGGATAAAGGTCTGCGAGGAAAAGTAGAAGTGTGTGAACAGTGTTGCAAGGCTCTTGCACATTAGAGTAAGAGTTTTTAGGATGCCACAATAATCACAGCTGAATTGAGATTTTCAGCTCTTATTGGCTGCTGGAGTAGGACAGACAGGTTTCAAAAAATTTGACACCTACCATAATGAGACATTTTGGAAATCCGCTCTTAAATAAATGCCTTATGATAAGAGATGCTCAGGACTTCTGGAAATCTGTTGCATGTGTAATTGTGTTAAGTCTCTCAGTACAGACATATGGATATGGGGATAAGGACAGACATGACCAGTAACAAAACCACAATACCACTTTGCTTTAAAATATGTGATAAGGAGAGATTTATCCTTAGACACCAGTTCAGCTCATTTGATCTCCAAACTGCCCAGAGCAGAGGTGCCAAACTTTTGAAAGATCTTTCAGTAAAGCAGTAAAATGTTAGTGCCCTGAAAATTCAGATCTAATGTAACTTGTAACATTTTTGACCAGATGAAACCGTAGCCAATCTACCAGGAAATCCTTGCTGCCAGATCCTGTTTGGTTCTGAAGGAATTAAACCATTTCAAATATGCTGAAGTTGAAAAGTCTCTTGCAAAACACAGGCAAACTGCTCATGCAGGTGTGTAATAATCTTCCATAATGTTTGATTTTGCATTAAGAAGCTGTTTTGACTTATCAGAGTAACATAATACAACCTGAAGTCTCCATCCATAATTTTAGGCTTTCTCAAACTTCATTGATTTTGTGGCCTAAGTCAAACTCCTATTGCTATTTATTTCATAAGTCTTTAAATGTTGCTGGCTCAGTGTGCAGAATGGAGAGAATAGGAGAAGGGAAAGAAGTAAGAACAGGACTTCAGCTGCATAACCACCTTTAGTTTACAAGAAAATTGGTTTATATATGTCTAATAAAAATATATATCCAAGGCTAGAAATAAAGACTGCTGTACTATTTTCTCAGGGTAAAAAATTCCTCACACAAGAAAAGTAGCAAGGTATGTGAGGTCAGCATATTGGCACACTTATTTTTGTAAACTAGCAATTAATTCTGTGGCTGGGGATCAAAGCTTGAAGATGAACTTGGGCCTAATTTAATGTGTTTTCCACAAAGTTATTTCCCAATGAATTAATTGTATGAACAGCATGGGATTAAGCCAATAGCCTATCCTGCACCTAGCTAGCAGTTTTTCTATGTGTTTTTTTCAGTGTAGATGTGTTTTTTAAATTACATCCTTGGGAAAAAAAGGAGGAATTCACAGGCTGCTTTGTGCAAATGAACATTTTTTTCTGAGGACTGCTGAAGGGCTTGCTTCTGTGGTTTGCAATTCTTTCTTTTGCTTGGTGTCAGTTCTCCAGTGCATTATTCTTTAGTTGAAAGAAAACTGTAACAGTTGTTAAAAAAGAAAAATTCCCTGCAAGAAAGTGTATTTTTGTATCTTTGAGTAATAAAAGGCATACAGTAGTACTTCCAGAGGAGCTACCAAGGAATTGCACTATCAATGACAAATAAAGATTACTCAGTGGCAAAATATAATCATATTTTAAAAAATCAATTAGGGCAGCCAGTCCTTTCACCAGAGCTTCAGACATTATAATCATAAACAGTTTGTAAGCCCAGTCATTCATTTTAAGCATTCAGATGATAATCCCAATGGTCTTCCTGTTATATATTTTGCTTCAGCACTTTTGGCATAGGGTTTTCCATCATTAAAAGATCATCAGCTTTTAAAAACCATCCTATTATACAACACTGTGAAAATAATTTCATTTATCTGGATGGCTGTAGCTCCTAATAGAGACAGCAAGTACCCCTCTTCTACAGGAATTGAATTAACCAGGGGGAAATTTTCTGAGCTAGAGAGCTGTTTGTGGAATGTTTTGGGTTTTTTTTTTTGCATGGTGTGAAAATATACATGGCCCTTCTAAACATGCTTATTCTTTAATTATTAAAATGGAAAACAATCACTTAGACTGTTATAGAGCAAGAGTTATCCAAATAATTAACAACATAGTACGTTGTGTGCAAAGTCAACACATTATGCACAGGTGTGTTTGCATGCAGGACAAATAACAACGTCCTTCTCCTGCCTTGGTTTAACAACTTACAGACTTTGTTGTAAATTAATTCTGTCATTATTCATTATCTTAGGCTACCTGTGAAAATTGCCTGAAGAGTTCAAGTGACATAATAGCATTTTCTGGTGGGCTTAGAAGGCACATATGCAACTTTAAAAATCACAGTTCATGCTCTTAATTTGTCTTAGCTTGTGCACTGATGACCCTCTTTTGCCACATAATATTTTGACAATAATACATCCAGATTTATCCCATGGGACCCCCAATCACTGGGGAAAAACAATGACTGACCATCTCAGTGTTGTCAGATGGGATCTCTGGACTAAAAGAATTAAAAACAGAGGAAATTTTTCTCACCAGAGCTGCCTATTCCCACCCATCCCCTCAATCAACCCACTCCCAGCCAGCCCATGCCAATGGGGATCATGTCTTTCATTGCCCTGTTTTGTTGAGAAAACACAGCCAAGACAAAGCCAAGACAAAACTTATTGCTGCCTTATTCCATTTCATGGTGCAAATAATTCATCTGTTGGCTGAGCAGAAGGTTTCTGCAAACTGTAAAGCTCAACATACATAAAACCTGACCTGTGGGCATAAACCACTTATGTACCCCAAGTCATCCTCCAGCGATAAAGAGTAAGTAAATAAGGCATTTGCTGCTCTCTCCAGCAGCATAATTTTCTACAACAGCACTTGCCCTCTTTGCAGAAGCCAAAACCACATACACGTACTCCATTTTATGGACCAAATAAACAGCAAAGCAGATTCCTTTAAACAGTACCAAGAGCTAAGGATCACTCTCTAATGTATCAGTGTTAAATACTGAACTCACCTCAGCATATAATCCCTAACTCTGTGGAGATTCAGGACTTAATTGACAAAATGAAGTAAGAATGTTTGCACACTGCTTGTTTTCAGGAATGACACTATGTCCAGGAAACTGTCAGATCACAGCAGGAAGCTTTTTCAGGGAACATGCATATCTCTTGCTTCTGAAACAACACTTAAGAAAAAATAATAAATAATATTGAATCCTGAGTTTGTTTCACTAGGAATAGTTATTACTGTCCTGATCCTCCCTAAATAATTTCTTATTATTGATAAGAGAAAAAAAGACATAGGAGAATGAGGATTCACAGAATGGTTTGGGTGAGAGCACAGAGATCACCTGGTTCCCTTTGTTTTCAACCCAAACACAAACAATTTTGCATCCACTTGCCCATTTTGACCCAAGCTGACAGAGAGCTAAAGATCATAGAATCACAGAATGGTTTGGGTTAGAAGGGACCTTAAAGATCCAACCCCTCTGCCCTGGGCAGGGAAACCTCCCACTGGATCAGGTTGCTCAGAGCCCAACCCAACCCGGTCTTGAACACTTCCAGAGAGGGGGCATCCAATGGAGATTCAGGGGTTTTTTTTTGTCAATAGGCAGAAAAATAGTCCCTAAAATCTTAAGAAATTATATTCTGTGTGCTTCAGATGAAGAGAGAGGGTATCTTCAAGGTCTGCTTAAACCAGAACCCTGGAAAGCTGGTTCTAATAATCTTCTTGAGATTGCACACGTATTGAAAAAGACTTGTTGCCCTCCAGCTAGCATCATCCTCTTTTCCCTGTCTTCCCATGCTAGCTTCACTCCTCACTAGCAGAGATAAACCATTGGCTGCAAGAGAGCATCAGAGAAAACTGACCATTTCTCATACCTATAAAATGCTTTTTTTTTTCTTCAGTCTGGGTCTCATTCATGAAATGGTTGTTGGTATGTGTTGGCCCCAGCACCGAGTCATGGACCTCCATGCTGAGCAATGAGACCATGAAGACTCTGGTATTAGGCTTTTTAATTAAATATATAATTTCAGCTTTTACCCTTAGAATAAATGTGTGAAACGGGGGAGAAAAAAAAACCCAAACAATTTTTTTGTCTTCCCCACTTGATTCCATGAATGTAGAAGACGTGCAACCTGTGACTTTCAAGTGAGCTTTCAGCCACTGCCTAAAACTTTCAGATGTGATTCATTTATAGGTGTATTCTGTTCATTATATCTTTTCTTATTGTTCTGATTGCTTTTAAGTATGTTTATGCTAAACAGAAACTGCTCTTCAACACTTGTTAACACCATCCCACATCTACTAAAAAAAAAATAATAATAATTTCATGGCATTCCATAACACACTTTAGTTATGGAAAATTATTGAAATATATAGTTTTCTGATAACTGATATAAATCAGGTATTTATTTGTCTAGTTTAGGGACAAAAAAAGGACTGGGTGCCTCTTGGCTCTTTCCCCATCCTCAACAACCTGGGAGCAGGAGAAGCTGCCTGTTCTTTCACCTTCACGTTCAGTGATGAATGAAACTCCTGAAATGATCTTTGCCAAGTATTTCCCAGCAAAGAGATTATGGCTAGACTAAATCAGAGGCTATATGCCAAAATTCCCAAATGGGAAAAAAAAAAAAAAAGGTGGTTGAACCTTCAAGGTAATACTTGGTGTCTCATATAAGTATCTCTTCAGAATTATTTTAGAGGCTTGGTGTTGAGAATCTGGCCTCTGGCACAGATTCTACAGGGAAAGTTCCCAGTACGAAGCTGAGAAGGTTTAAAATTTACAGTTCATGAAATGTGTGTAATTAATCAACTTTTTGCTTCACTGTATTTTTTAGTTTTCTTCTTTCAAATTATTTCATGTCAGAATTTCATGGGACCCAGAGCACTGTTTTTCCTTCTCTGCCTGACTTTTTGGAAAGCATTCTTCCCTCTCCTTTTGCCTTCATATTGTGTTATTTCTGACCTCTTGCTCATCTTTTATTACTCTCTGGTTCCTAGATCTATTATTCAAGCTGATATTGCAGCTGTGATTTCTATTTTTTCTTTGCCCTTTTTGGCTTTGCCAGGCATTTCATTAGCAGACTCATGGGGAGCATTTCTACTGTCTCTCTGCCACGACAGAGCTCAGTGGGGTTTTCTAAAACTGATGCTTTGGCTATATCTGCTTCCAGTTATGATTAGAAACCTCTTTCCACTGAAGCACATTGAGGAGATCAAATTCAAGATCTGGTGAAACTACTCAGGGAGGCAGAGGTGCAGCTTCTTAGCCCACATCTTGGCTTGGAGATGTGTATCAGTAAGAATTACTACAAACAACATTTTAAGCCCAGACACCATTCCTAAAAGCCATCCTGCACGAGAAAACTCATGTCTCCTACAGAATAAGTTGTGTTAGCAGAGTTCAGATATTACAATCCAGCAGCAGTGCCACAATCAGCTGAAATAATATCTGGATGGGTTTTTATTTAGAGGCTTTCAGCTGTCTCTATATTTATTTTTCCAAAGGAAAGCTGAACACAGAGACTTGGCTTTGCTGAAGAAAGGCATAGTAGCTGAGATGTTGGGGCACTCATCCCTTTTTTTTGCCTTGTGCCACACAAATTCTTGTTTCACTTCTCTCCTCCTGCAGCTCCCTTGCTCCCATGTACCTTCCTTTTCTCTCCCCCCACTCTCTTTGTTGCCTTTTAAGCTTACTGAAAATAATGAACTCCCGTGGCCTCCAACCTTTCTAATGTCTCTGCTTATTTCTGTAAGTTAGTTTTGGCTGTTAGGTTATGTTATAATGTTCCAGCACAGATATTCTTTTTGTGATGACAGTAAATAAGATACACACAGACTTTTCTGTTTATTTTTTCAGCTGTTCATTTATAGTAAATTTTAATAAAAACTGTGAAAAAATTTTGTTCCGTGGGGGAGGCTTGACACAAAAGTAGAACAATAACGTGCCAAAAATGCGTTGTTATGATCTCTCAGATGGGTACTGTCACTAGGAGGGGTCTGCACTTCAGTCAGTATGAACATGATAAAGTATGAACTGTACAGCTGCAAACTCCCCTTGGATAATGCTGCAAAACATATGGAAAGCGTTTCCTGACTTATGAAAAATAATAATGGGGCAGAATATAGTGGAGGGACTGGGTCAAAAGGGTGCATAAAGCGTTAGCACAAACCTTAAGTGCAATCTTGTAGTCATAAATTCCCTACTAATGAAATGTATATGTAATTCTTACAGCCCCTCCATGTTTGAAAAATCTATAGTATTAATAAAGTGACATAGTTAGAAATCTATACGGGACCTTATTTATTCATTATTTATTTTAAGAGATGGCCCTGAATCTAAACATTCCCTTTGGGAAAGTTTTGGGCTGTGATTTAGATTCAGATCTGTAATTTTCTGGCCAGAACCCATTCCTAATTCTGCTTGGTCTGCACACTTGTGCTTTGCCTTGTTTAATCCATCTTGCAGGGAGCTGGACAGCCCTGAAAGTCCCCCTTGGGACCACCAGCTGTGTCTCTCCTCCCTCTGGAGCAGGGGATGGCATCCCTGGCTGGAGTTGCTTGTGTGCCAAGTTTCCTGCCCACCTTTGAAAGGGTTTTGCTCCCCCAGGTTAGCACTGGGAAGGGCTGAGGGGGTCCCTTTCTGCAGTGCCCTCTCTCCCTCTGCTAGGAAAAGCTCTGATAGGGGGAAACCCCTCCCTCTGCCTCAGGCTTGGGCTGGATTTACAGGAGCTCAGCTCTCCCCACCCCAGCCTCCATCCTACGGAAGTGTCTGGGCTTTCAATCCACTGCAAAAAGGGCCAAACAGAACCAGAACATAAAGTGGGGAGAGTCACCTTGCTGCTATTCAGGAGGACACAAATGCCTGGGCTAGAAGGGGTGGCTCCCAGCTTAAAAATGAAAGCCCAAGTGGCTAGCAGGTGTTAAGCAGCCCCTGTAGGAGTTATCAGCAGGAGTCTGACCCCAGGCTTGATCAGCCCAGATGATTTAACAGCTCTCCTGGGTGGCTGCAGCCATCCCCACCTCCATCTGTCCCCATGAGGGTCACCAGCACAATGGTCAGCAAAGGAGTCAGTGTGAGGCAGGGCTGGAAATATTCCTGAAGTCAAAAGAACTCAGTTCAGGCCTCAAAAGGACTAAGCCTTTCAAATGATTATGGCTGGGGTAAGATTACTTGGGGTAAGAGCCACGAGATGCAGGATGTAAGCACTTCTCTGTAGTCTAAATTGACTCTGTCACCTTTCTCTGGTTTTTACTTGTTTTATAATCACTCACTTGATCCCACCAAAAATAAACTAGCACAATCAATGAAATAGGTAGACCATGGGAGCAATGAATATCCACATGATTAAGGGTTTTCAGGCTTAGGTCCTAAATAACCATAATTGCCACTCTATTATCTACAGAGCTAGAGAACAGAGAAAGGTGAAGAAAGTTGTTACCAGGAATTTATGATAAAAATCCTGTCCTCACACAGGAGGAACCATGCTCTCAAACAGCAATCATTAAATTTCAAGTCGAGTCAAAGGAATAAAATGTTACAGGTTAAATATTAGAAACAAAGAATACTCCCCAAACTAAATTTCCACAGCAGGAAGATTGATCAAAAGGGTCAATTAATGCCAGAGCTCCTGGTCTCTGCTACAAATGCTGGAGTAGGAGGGACCCCTCCAAATAGACAACTGAAACATGTGATATTAGACTTCAGCTATGGTTTATCCTCTCTGATCAGCAGAGAGAAACCAGGAGGAATATGTTATTGAGGCTTAATTTTTGCCTTACACCTGTGGTGGGATGCTGGTAGGGTCTCAATCTGCAGTTGCTCAGGTAAGAGATGATGTGAATTAGTTTAAAATAAAGCTGATGTGCAGCTGGAAAATTGCCAGTGCCCAAGTGGCCACTTTAAGTTGCTCCTACCTTCCTACTGTTACAGATGGGCACATTCTTCCCAGTCTTAGTCCCATTTATCAAATTTATTACAACTGCCCCGTGGGAGCAGGGAAAACAGGTATGGCAATGGAGAAAGGAAGAATGGGCCTTGCCCTCTTTATCACTTTTTTTCAGGGGGATGAGTTGCAAAAGAAAAAAAAAATGCATTTTCCTTTAAAAAAAAAAAGAATGCACTTTTCATAATTCTGTAAAAAAATTTTCTTTACAGCTTTTTTAGCATACTTATGGCCCTTAATGAAGATTTTTGATGAATCTGAAAAAAATGGAGGCAATGATAGGTTTTATAATAAATTATTAGCAACACTAACCTAAGCTCCAGGAAGGCTCATAGCAAGAGGATGGCAAAATTAAATCAAGTGAGAAAATTGGCCTGAAGTAGTGTATGAAACACAACTTACTTTGCTGATTTAGGTGCCTATTAAACTGACTGGCTGCCTTGTCTTTTTGTTAGGTGAGCTTCACATGAATTTCTGATTTCACATGCTCCTGTGCAGTAACAAGTCACCTCCCCAGATGTGCCAGCTGTAGGGAGAGCCCAGTTGGCATGGCTCTGGGCCAGAAAGTGTCACCCTGCCCTAGATTTCGGATGCCAGGGTCTCTTGCCTTCATCCAGTGGTCACAACAAGAAGTGAGTGACCTCTTAGTTGAATGGTTCACAGGCCCATGACAGGAAAAGAAAGAAGGAAAAATACTCGGAGGGTGAGATGCTAAACTGAAATTTTGTGAACAACTTCATGCCAAAGACAGGCTCAGAATAATTCTGTGCTGCTAACAGACATGGAGGCAAAAAAAGGGTAAATTTATTAATGTTTTCATTAGTATTTGCATCATTCTTGCAGAGGAACGCAGCAGAAAATCATGTAGTTTTTGCAAGTGACTGTGGCCATATAAACACAGGCAGTGACACAGGAGGGGCTGTCAGCCATCATGAAAGGGAAGGGTCCCTCGAGTACCAGCTGGTAAAGAAATGAAGGAGCGTGTGTGCAGGGAATATGGTCACTCTTATCCACCTAGCAGCTGTTTGCCTGTTTTCAACACTGACTGCACACGTGCTGGATGTAATGACAGCCTGCTGGGTGATACCTGTGCTCCAGAATATTTGGAGAAGGACCAGCTGCTCACTATGGCACCCAAGTCCGTCGGCGTCAGCTCACTTCTGTTATGAATCTGACTCTCTCTGGGAGTTATTTGATCTGATTAGCATGCAGGTGCAAGGAGGCCACCATGGCAATTGTTTAGCCATTTCTAGGAAACTTTAGGAATCCTAGAAAATCTTCCAGAAGAAACCAGGTATCCTAAGATACTAGAAGGAAGGAGAAATTGCTTTTGTTTCAACAGGAAAACAAGAAGAATAATTGTTGTCACTTAAGGCTGGGTTTATGATCATTTTATGTCCATAACCCAGGATGTTGAAATCCAGTGCCATATTGCTGAGGCATAAATATGGCATCGTGTCTCAATTTCAGATCTAAGAGCTCTGTATTACACAGGAAGCCCAGACTATAGACCAGTAAAAATAGGAGATAGGGAAGTAAAGAGATGGTGCATTGATATTCTCTTTGTCCTACCTGTTGAACAACTCTAAAATCTGAACATGGCTGAAAAGTCTGTTCACTAATTTCTTTCTATGTACTACTGTCCAGATTTGGAATAAAAGAGGAATATATGAAGATATGAAGCAGTTGGCACACCACTGTTGGCATTTTTGCTACAAGACCTGTTGAACCTTTGGTTTAACACTCTTGAATAGTTGACAACAGTTGGGAAGCTGATTTTACCAGATCTCTCAGGAGCAGAGCATAGATAACCCTCAGAAGGAAATTTCAGCAACAGAGAGGGAAGTAAAGTGGTTTCCACATGATGTCTCCTGAGGAGCTGAGGTACTCCCTGCAGTCTAGGGAGTATAGATGGGTATAGATGAGACTCTGTGACCTGTAACACATTGCCTGACTTTTTCCCCTCAGAGTTATTTCCTAGTCATTTATTTCCCCAGACGGTGATTTCACAATTACCATGGAATATGTTAATTAGTTCCTTGAGGTCTGCAGTTCAATTAAGGAAATGCAGAAAACAAGAGGCAGCAGCTGCTAGAAGTCAAGCTCCTTTTTCTTAATATGAAAAGAGCAGTCTGGCTCTTACCGGGACCGTAGCGCTGTCTCCTACAGTTACAGCAGCTCTGGGAGCATCAGAGTTCAAAAGCATTCTGCAAGGTCCTGGTGTTAGGGTGAGGATATTTGAGTCCCTGACTCCAGTCCTTATCCTTTTACAGGACCAAGGATTTCAAACGTAAGCTTCAAATAGCAATCAAAAATAGCAACTAAAAGCATTCTTTAGGTATTTCGTGTTGTCCTTGTTCTTTGTCTGTTATACACCTGCCATGGAAAATGTTGGATATGAAAAGTCCGGCAAGGTTTGACAAATGATTTCTTGTTTAATTAGAGGTATGTATGGTTGACACTCAATACAAGATGGAAGCCAACAGATTGCTCGTGGGACATTGTCAGAGTTCTTATAACGGGGCTGAGCTTCCAGCTCTGTGTTTTACTTGCTCCTGTCTGAGACCTCTCGTACTAACGATCTCAGAAAAAAAGTTCCATTTCTAATACAGTTCCACATTCCTCTTTTACAAAGATGTATCTTTCCTCACTGTGCTGAATCATGAAGTATTTTTCTATTTCAAAAAAAAACCAACCCCAACAGCTCAGGACAAAATTCAGTTTTAAAGCTGTATTTTGTTTTCACAGCAAAATGTTAGTGTAATTGATCTATAATTTATACCTGCATTTGCACATCAAAGTCCAGCCCTACTCTTTTCATAAATCTATAGATTATACACATATATACGCCTATATATAACATATATATATATATTTTTTATATCTATAAAATGATCATTTTCTGGTCCATACGCTCTTCAAAAAGCAATATGGGGAGGGATGCTGGTCTCTTAGTGCTTCTGCATTATAATCTACTGACCCTGAAAATAGGGTCAGAAGGAGGTCTCACTGCTAACTGGAAAACTAATCAATAATTCTACCAAAGGGCTGGTAAGCACCAAGTAATATAGTCCCCCCCCCCAGCAAAAGTCTGTATACTTCATTGTAGATAATATAAACATCACATTTTGATACTTGAAGAAAATAAAAAATATCAACCAAACACAAAGGGGTTTATGCTTTGTGAGGCTGGGGATATCACCAAGCTGTGCCATGGCTCTCAAATTTTAGTTCTGAGCAATTTGATTGGTTATTTTTTACAGTTTGGGATTCATTCCTTAGTAAGAAACATAGAATTGTGCCTGCATTTTCTTCTGCAGTTAAAGATAACAACCAGTGATGAAAACATTATTTTCTTCCTCTGTCTCTTCCCTCTCCCCTCCTGTCCCCCCCCAGTATTACAGTTACACAATGAGAAAAAAAAAATCTGGTTTTGTGCTGGGTCCTACTCACAGGAATGGAGGGTAGCCCTGTGCAAGGGATGCCATCCTACAGCAGGGCTGCATTTGATTCTGATCAGGTATTTTTACTGAGAAAGACAGCAAGACAAAGGGTAAAAGGTCACTGGTGACTAATTTTCTGAAAACCAGCAGCTTGTGTAAGTAATAGAACATTTATTGTATTTCTCTGTCATCTCAGCAATGAGCTAGAAAATCCATAAGAATTCCCAGCACTAGCCTTTATTAAAGTATAGCCCTGGATTACTTTAATGTCCAATTTAAAGTCACTGCCTGCACCTACTTCACTTACTTTTCTTAAAGAGAGCTATTTTTCCCCCAGTTACTTCCCAATATAAGTTGCCAAGAACACCTTTTCCCTTAATAAAATGTGGGGTTTCTTTTACTTTATACATAGATATATATGTATATATTTTGAGGAAAGAGCACCAGTGTGCTGCATCCCTAAGTTATTTTCCCCACATCAGAATATTAAAGCATATTCAGAGCAGGGCAAATACTGCCAAATCCAACCACAATCTTCCAAAAAGCAACAGCACAGGCATCACAAACTCTCTTTACAATGTTTGCACCCTTTCCTGTGTAAACATTCATTTGATATCAAAATATTATTTCTCTGAAAGGATGTCCACGAAATGCAACTCTGCTGTGGAGTAGAGAGAAACTGTTAACCTGAGTTCCCCAGGTCCATACCCAAGCTACAAGTCTAAAGCTAATCAGTTTGAAAAGTAGGGAAAAATGCCCCTTCTCCAATGGGAAGCTGCCAGGTGCCTGGGATGACTGTGCCTCTTGTCCATAATTATTTGATTGGAGCCCATGAGTGGCTTGGCAGTGCTGGAGGTGGCAATCAGTGTTTTCAGTCAATATACTTGACAGCTATAAACACTGTTATTGGACTTTCAGTGAGATCCTTGATACATGTTAACCCCATCAAATGTAATTACCTTCTAGACTGGTCTAGGCCAACAAAATAAAAACACTGCTTTGTGGTGAGTGAGCACTCACCTCTTCCAGAGGGTTTTCTTGGGCAAACTGGCTTTTGCTGGCTCCGTTTTCACTACATCTGTGCCTAGATGAGCTTCCTGGTGGGTCACCTGAATCATACATACCCTCCAGAATGCTGCCCCTGCTGTGCCTCCACCTGGATTACACCTGAGCAGATGCTGGGTCATCTGTATGAAGTCCTTGGGAAACAATCCCACAGCTCTCCTGTGCCTGTATCAGTGTCTGAGCTGGGAGCCATCCCATTTTTTCTGCTATGGAGGGGCCAGGCTACGACAGACACCCCATACCTGATGGCACTTGCCACTCCTGCCTGAGTTGCCAGAGATCATGGGGTATATTCTACTGCAGAAATAAATGAAAAAAAACAGAACATAATTTTCTTGATATAGTTTCAATTGCTGGTCTAAATTCCCTGACATGTCCAGCTCATAATTCATGCTGATGACATCACAGCCAGGAATCACAGAGGGAAAAGTCAAGTGTTTAATATTAAAGTTTTCCTGTATGACCAAAGTTAATTAGATGGGATTAACGTTTTACATCTATTACCCATAGCTAAGTACACTTTCAAACACACCTGAAACAGTATAATTTACAGATTTTGGATTTAATGAATGACTTTTTTTCGGGCAGCAAGCCTATAAAATACTGTGTAATGAAATTGTTTATGTTTCCTTACTAGCCAATTACTTGGTGGATGTATAATTTTACATACTTTAAATCAACATGGATAATACCATTAAAAATCAAATCCACAGCTCTTTAAATTCTGCCACTTAGTTATTTATAGGAGAAAAAAAAATTTAATAGGACCCTGTAGTTAGAACTAAAAAAAGCACAAGAGGTATAATAGACAGATAAGCAGAAGGCTGTTTCAATATAGTCAATAGGATAGTGACAAGAATCCTGTGCCCTAGGGTGGTTTTCAAGTGAACCAAAGATGCAGAAGGTGCAGAAGTTTGTAATGGCCAAAAAAAAATTGCCCATTTTCAGAATAGCTGCCACAGGGAAACCTTTCTGAGCTTCACCAGAGGAAATCCCATCAGAGAACACACAATAAAAGAGAGAACTTGTTCACCTAACATCAACAGAAGCTGATTGGTTTTGGGGGGCAAAACTGAGGAAAATTGAACCTACCAACACAGGGACTTCAGAAAGGAGGAAATGTCTTCACACAAAAATTTTATTGCAGTCTGTGTCTGATACCATATTTCAGATCACACAATACGATTGCTTTGCTTTTAATTTTGTTCATGAAAACTTTGGATTTGAGAGCTCCAGTCCTGCTCCTTTCAAATCCCTGCTCTTCAGAGAGTGGGCAAGGTGGAGAATGTGTCCAGGTGCTAAATGGAAGTAAGATTTACTGAGGGAGGAACCCCGGGAGACATTACCAGCTGGTTACAATTACCAAAGTTCAAAACCTGAGTTAAAGGAAGTAAGATGGTAGATGGAACTGAGCAGGAGGCAACAATAAACTAATATGATTTTGAAAGGAGACAGAAAAGTAAGTAGAAATGGGAGTATTCGAGTACTGGATATAATCTGGGGCATATTAAGTGGAAGAAATAAATCAAGCAATAGCTTTGAGCACATGGTAGAGAGCTGTGTTTTCCTTTATAATTTGTGAAATGACAGCAATTTTTGACAGAGTTTTTAAGAATCAGCTGGACACATATTGGAGAAGAAGAAGTAAATCTGAAAACCCACACCAGTGAAAATCTGGAAAGCCTGACAGAAGTACCCTTACAACAGCATAAGGCCTGGGTTTGAGCAGCTTCAGGCCCATACAGTGCATCCAGAAATTACTAAAGCATTAGGTAAATGACAGTTCCAGCTAAATGAAGCAAACTGTAATTTTTCGTGGGAAATGCATTGTGAAAAATGACAGTGTTAAAATAATTTAAAAGAGAAAGGAAAATACTACATGTAAAAAAAAATAAAATGTTAAATGTAAGAGGTTTTGAATGCTGTACAGAGTAGCAGTTAAGTATATATGAAATCAGAGGAAAACAAGGAACATACAATTAATGCTCACAGGAGAATGCATCCTTTAAGTATGATACAGCACTGTGACTCCACGCATGGAGCCTGTTCTCCGTATTTATGCCTCCAGCTGTGCAAAACAACTCATAATTAAGGGATCTCCAATAATGAAACTGAAGTCCTGAGCTTACCAAATATAAGTAACCAAATATCCAGTGATGTCGTGGGACTGAGAGTGGGAAAAAAAGTGCATTTTTTCAATGAAACCATTCTGTGTTATAGAGTGTCAAAACATTTTTAATCATGTAAAGACAGTTCTTGTCTGAATTTGCACTTGAAGAATGTAGAAAGAACAGCTATTAACCCAGCAGTTGGGATATACATGAATTGTGGGACTGTATAGAGAGAGCTACAGAGATGAATCTTGGATAAATGATTATTTGACTAGAAAAGGATATACTGATCATATAATGCAGTGATTTGAGTACTTATCTGGAATGGGACAAAGGCAGAAATTTGATCCCATAACCTATACAACCCATAGATCTCCAACAAGTGCTCCAGCCACTAAATTATTGATTTTACTGAATTAACCTGCACATATTGAGTTAACCTTGCACATACATTCATTTGGTGAGTTAAGCTTCTGCCATTATACTAACAAAGAGGATATTTTTAAAAAGTTTCCTGGTTTGTTCTAAAAAAAAAACCAACAACAAAAAACAAACAAGCCACTTTGCTTCAAAACATTATAAAAAGTTGTAAATAAAAGTACAAACATCACAGAGATAGCCAGGAGTTGCTATTCATGTTTTTTTTTTCTCAAGAATTTTAGAAGCAAGAGGTCACCAAGAAGATCATGAGGCCCCTTATGGCTGATGACAAGACTAATTTGTTGACAGAAGATTTAGCATTACTTAAGAATTATATGAATTCTTTTTATCAAAGGGAAGAATGGCTGATAGATACCAGAAACAGATTTATTTCCCTAAGGAGGAAGAAGAAATACTAAAGGAAATCAATATCAGATCAGAACAGGTGATTGAGAAATCTGAATGTTCTTGTTGCAGGAAAAAAATATTTCCTATGGTGTGGTTTTTTTTTTTTCTCATAAAGACTGTGATTGTGGTCTTAACATTCCTATAATTTGAAAAATGGAGACTTGAGACTAAAGAAATTAAAAAGGATTCAAACTAATTAGTTTACAGCAGGAACATCTCCTGATAAATGATGAAACAGTTAGTTAAGACAAACTAGATGGGAGATTATTTTTTTCCACTTTTTTATCCACTTCATCCTGTTCTAAAGGAAAAGCAGGATGTGAAGGTGCAAGAGTTTCACCAAAATGGAGCTCTTGGTCTGGGCTCACAATCTATCAGGTACCAGACATTGCCAGAAGAGGAAGAAGCAGGCACAGTCCTTGCAGGTGAGAAAGCTGGAGGCAGCAGTAGCCTTGTCCCCAGAGCTGATTTGTGGGTTTTGCTGTTCGTTTGGAAACCAAACTTCTACATTATTCTCATAAGTATTTTTTCTGCTTGACTTCCCCTTCCCTCTGACAATTTCCCACGAAGCAATCTCAGGCTCTGTATACACAGAGCACAGAGGAGGCAGATACTGTTGCAGAAAACACAGGAAAAAAATAAGGTCAGTCTTAAATGAAGTTCTTCTGAAACAACCACTGAGATTAAGGACACTAGAGCTCCAAAAACCAGAGCACTATTGATAATGTCTGGTTACAGCACGATGGTTCTGCCCAAAACAGAGCCAAGCTTCCCAAAACCACCACTGTTTAATGTGCCTCTTCTTATGGGTATTGGACATAACTCAGTTCCAGGTTTTGAGCATTCCCATGACACAATGAATTCTCAGGGCTCAGTACTGCTGAAACCTGAGAGGTGGCCATCATGAACTGGGACCTTAAAAGACAAATGCCAGGTCTTGACATGTTTTCTGACAAGTGAGCTGTCCTCACAGCATGCTGTAAGAAATACCTTGATAGTGAAAATGCACTTCCTCACTTAGGTTGTCCCTAGGCTAAGGACAACCCTCTCATGATGGGTCCATTGATCAGCCCAAGTGCAGTTTTGTTTCCCACTGCATGCTGCTTTGTAGATTTATAACTTCACAAACACTCCTAATAAAAACAGGAATTATTTCCACATTAAGCTGCTCCTCAGTGTGAATAAGAAAACAAGAATCAAGCTAAGTTACCCAATGCCAGCTGGTTTTTCTTCAAGCTTTTTGGAAAAACTGAAGAAGAAATATGTAAGCTTGAAGTACAACTATAATAAACTATGGTCTCATTATAATGAGCTGTTGCAGAATGATGGAGAGTGTCAAGGTGAACTTCTTCAAGTGTTTCAAATAAATTTGGCTGTATTGAGCACTGAGCACCTTAATATCCAGAAAATGAACTAAGGAGTATTAAATGTAGACTACTATAGAAATAGTAATTCACTGAGAAATTAATATATATCCTGTAAAGACACAATTTACCATTTGAAATTTTTGTGGGGAGACAGCAGAAGAAACGATGGAGGCTTCAATAAAGCTACAAGGTTACAAAATGCTGTTGACTTTTTCAATTTAAACTCAGAAGAGTTTAAATGCAGACGGTGGCACCAAGCCTGCTGAATCAGAGAGAATTCTCAGGCAAAGGCACAAGCCTGAGTATCTAAAGGCAGTTGTCCTTCCCAGGCTGCAGGGGAGATAGTCACAGGGAAGCCATTCCTCCACAGCAACAAAAAATGGTCTTTCCAACCTAGGAAAATTATTCAAGGCAGCAGATGAGGCCTCACAATACTGCCACCAGACCCACCTACCATACACACACACATATATATATATAAATGAAATATGCACTGCTACTTAAAAAGAAATCCTCCCCCAACTCCAGCCATTCCTACTAATTTGAGATTTCATGTTTCTCTGTGCTTTTCAAGCAGTAACTAGATAACAATGACACATGCAAATCCTGGCTAAAAGCTACCTTTCTTATTGTTAACTTAGTAGTTAGCAATCATTGCTGTGAGCTTTTTCACAGCTCATGAGTCATCTCCTCTTGGGGGCAAGCTGATGTCCTGCAGAATCAAAGGTGATTCTAGAGCACATGAATAATTTTAGTCTCCAGATGTTTTGACTCTTTTTGAAGATGAACTTCCTGATTTGTGTCAGGAGGACTCCTTATCCTCTATGCTAATAAACACCAAAGTGGTGCAAGAGTTTGAAGACAGGAAAATGGCATTAAGTCCATTAAGTGACTTGTTTCAGGAGCAACGAAGCTTGTATCTTGCAATAAAGCTACTTCATTGTAACTCCATCTTGTACTTTACTCCCCCCCTTATATTCACACCTGTAATGGCTAAGAGCCACCTCTGACAAGTAAGTCCTTGGTACAGTTTTCATACTAACCCAAAAGGTCAAATTGACTGAAACTGGCAATGGAAGTTCCTGAATCTATGGCCATGTCAAATTTTCTAACCAGAAAGCCATTAATAACAGTGCAATCTGTATTTCTGTTCACTGTCAACACAGCAGTTACCCTGTGTCCTGTTGGAGCTCAGCTTCAAGTTTCAAATTACTAAAAAATTAACACTAAAGCATCACTAGGAATGTGGGTGATGTAGCTTCATATGAGTGCCTCACTCCAGTAATCTCTTAGGTAATTTTCCTTATTTTCTGCTCTTAATACACAATAAATTTCAATGTGTTCATCATAGCTACCACAAAATATCCTTAATACTATAATCCCAACGTCTCATTTCATGTAACACCTCCTTGCTTGACATTCATTGGGAGCAGTAGAACACTGGAAGATAAATGAGCAACCATCACTGCTACATCAGAGATATGAAACTGGTGTGAGAGCTGCCAACAGCAGGAGGGGACTTGTGTCTGTCCCTCCCTTAGATATGTGAATGCAGCTTCATTTGCCAGTGGGCGTTACAGTGTGTTCTGAATGTCACTTTTAAAAGACAGCATATATCTATGGTTAATAAAAAAAATGGAAAAAAAAATTAAAAAGGTTAAGCATGAGGACCCCTCTGCCACCTGAGAAACAGATGAACACAAAAACCTCTTTCCTATATGGAAATAAAGCAGTGGTTTTAAACAGGGGATGCAAAAACTTGTGTGAAGTCTGAAGGTTTCTCTTACCCTTACCACATTTTTAAATGCAGCAGAACAGAGATTTATTGCCCATCTCCTGCTTTACTGTCAGTATTTTTCACAGCACAGAAAACTCTGAGGAGCTGTTTCACGTCCTCTTTCTTCATCTTAATGCTCTGTTTACCTTTTGGTGGTGGTGGGTTCCTTGTTGTATGTCCTGAGGCCAGAAGAGCTCACTGCTGAGTACACAATTCCCTCTTCACAATATAAGACATCAGTAGCAGCATTTTCACTATCAGTCCCCCAGGGCTTGGCAAAAAGGTTTTGTTAACAGGGGCACCTTACCATGTGCACCATGGGAGCAATGCAAAACCTGCCAGCATGTTGGGTGAGGAGGAGGAGTGTGCAAACACCACTGTGCAGATGATTCATTTTACTGGGTGGCACAAGCAACATGCACTACAACTTTGTGTGTGTTCTTGCCATGGACTGCAGGCATCCTGCCCACCTCTGCCCCCCAGGAGCTTCTTCAACCCAGCATTCTGGCTGCTTTAAATAGCAACTCTTCTGGGAACAGGGAGAAAAGTACAGCCAGTGGGGGTGGCAGGCAGCTGGTGTGGAGAGCCCCATCCCCTTCTGGAAGTAAGAATAATGAAATACTTCATAACCCTGGATATCTTCTGAATTTGGTTAATTCCCTTGGGAGGGGAAGATCTAGGGGAGTTCTCTGAAGGATAAATGCTTATCCCCAGTTGCAATGCATATATTACTTCATGGGTCCAAAACCCTCAGATCTGCAATAGCTGATAGATGTGTAAAATCCCAAGTAGCCAGAAACTCCCTTGTCAATCTGGATGTGTTGATGCCACAAAGTAAAAATTAACTCTATTAATGTTACCATTAACTTAGACTCAGAATTTTCCCTTGCACATTTTTTTTCTTACAGACTCCCACTTGTGGAGGTTACACCTACCTTTAATTAATTCAGGCTGGTTTGGATAACTCTTCTCATGTGAATGCAGAGGATGTGAAGGGTTTTCTGAAAAAACTGAAGCATATCAGTGGGTTTTTAATCCAAAGACCCTGAAACAGAAAAATAAAACCAAAACTGGACGGGTCTGTGAGACTGATACAAAAGAATCTCCTAATCTAAATTATATTATTTCCTTCAGAAAAAATACTTGAAATCTAAATGACTATTTATGCAGAATTGCACTTTTAATAAACTGCTCTGAAATAATTTAAAGGGTACTCCACTGCTTCAGTCAGCAAAGCATGAACAGCAAAGCCAAACTTTCACTGAGACAGAGACCCATTTCTTAGTTGATTAGGTTCAGTGAGATAATCACACACTGATGCCTTGGCAGATACAAAACCAGGTCTATGAAGCTCTTCCCCTGATGATCAAGAAAAAGATGAACACACCTAGAAACTCTGGAAGAACAGCATTACAGCCCAACATTGTAAAACGTGTCCTTTTGGAGGACCACTCCCAGGGTAGAGAGTGGTGTTTTCAAGATGACATTTTAGATGTGATTCTCACTGGGGTAGCTGCAGCCTGAGCCCATCAGTGGCATCTCCACGTCCTCCCCTTCCACAACCACCCTGCCCTGTGTCCCTGCAGCCCCTTGGCCTCCTGGTACTGTACATCCTCCTCCCTGGGAGCCAATTCCATCACTGGGGGACTCCCCTGAAGGTCTGTTTTCACAGCATGGGACCCATTTCACACCACCCCTCTCTTTCAGGTTTTCCTCCCCCTGGGCTTAAGTAACACTACTGTGGCACTGGCTTCAATAAGTAACTTTTTATTGTTTCTAATCATGTGCAAATGTGCTAAAATTGGTAGTTTTTAGCAAACAGTTATGGAACATATTACTGTAAGGCATTTGTTCATGGCGTGACAGTGATTGGCCTCACGCCACTTAAATGTTTTATTTAATAATGTGGGAATTTCAGTGTGTTTTCCTTTCATTATTTTTAACTTGAAAACAGAAACAGAAAGCCCCTTCTTTAAAGTTAAAACTTTACCGCCTAAAGTCTGTCAAAAACAATATAAGCATCTGGATTTTAAAAAGGGAGCTTTTGCAGGATGTTAATTTAATATACTGGCATATTTCATGCATACTTTTTATATTTTGTATGCTTGAAGCTATCTCCACAGTGACCACCCAGGAACAACAGACTTTTCAAAATTCAAAACTTTTGAGCAGAAGATGTCCATGTAACGTTGTGCATATCAGGTCATACCTGACAATTTTGGAAACCAAATACTGTGCCTAACACTTAGGTTGTCCCTTGAAATGCATATATATAAATACAAGGGTTTACATTACAAACAATCTAATCTTTTGCCCTCCCAGAGGGTTACACTTCCAAAACAATTTCCTTTCTAGTAAATGTGTGCTATGAATAGAAACATTTTCAGTCTTGCATTAGAAGAACTTTGCAAGGTAACATCTCAAGCCCACGCTTTTTTGGCCAAGATGGCACTGTATGCTTTATGAGAGGAATGAATAACCAAGTATAGTTTGCTATTCTAAACTGGGAAATTTACTGCAAAAGGGGAAAACGCACATATGTCTTCCCCTAATTTCCTGAAAAACTTCTGCTGAGAAGCAGTTCTGGTTGTGTGATACAGTTCTATAAATCAAGTTGGAAGCAAAAGGGAAAAAACATACTTTTTAGGTGAAATCTTTCATTTCAGAAGCTGAATTTTGGTTTGTTTTGTTTTTACAGCTTCCCTGTCTACAACTATCCTGGCCTGCCCTGACTTTTTGTTTGAGTTACAAATCTTCTGACAGCCTCAACACCCAAACAAGAATCAAAAAGAACAGAAGGTAAACAAAACAGGAGAAAAAAGAGAGATATTTTGCAGATACAGATAGAGAAAAATATGCAGGTTTGTATTTCATGATTCATCACTGACACAGACAAAGTTTTTTGTCTGTTAGTCTTTTTTTGGACCCCACTGTAATGGACTTACTGTAGTTATCCAAACATTCAGCATCTCTTGTTTACTACATCACATTTTATTTTAATTTTTCCTACTATCATAAAAGCATTTTCTTCAAAATTACAAACTCTAAAGTGTAAACACTTCTCTTGGAAGAGCAGAGGGAAAACCAGCACTAGGAAGAAAGAGTTGGGGTTCCTGCCTATACTACAGGTTTACCAACCCTTTCACCTGATAGCCAGAATCTATGCCACCTTCACCACACCAGTTTCTGGGGACATTTTCAGATGTCTTTCACTTTTAGCCCCAGAAGCACTAGCTGGAGAACTGGTGAAACTAGGAGTATTTTGGAAGCTGGAGAAGCAGGAAGAGGAAGGGTTACTTGATTTTTACATTTTTGTTTTATGTTTTAAACCCAATTTGAACTCAGGCACTGAGATTCATCCCACTTGAAATAACACAGTTGAAATAATTGTGCTTACTCGGAGCTGCTGTAGGCACTGATGGCCACAATTTAAACTTCCTAATGACTGTGGTGGGCAGATTACTGGGGGTAGGACCACTCACTGCTTGTACCAGAGCGACTCTTTGACCTTCTGTGAAGCACCTGAACAGCCCTGGAGATTTTTTTCCTCAATCAGCAAGTAATAGAGGACAAATGAAATGATTTAAAATTAATTACAATCGCCATCAGTAAGTTCACGTGTCTGAACAAATTAGAGAAAAAAGTTCTCTGCACTTATTTCAACTTTTTGAAGAGTTGATTTTTGTTCCCTGAAGAAAATTATTTAATACCTATATATTGTTTAAAAAAAATTATGCTATAAAGTAAATATTGGCAGCAAAATGCTAAAGTGGAGGCATCCAGACTCTCAGTAAGCAAAGGCTGCATTACCAAGCTGCCAGGAGCCTGACAGCTGCATCTAATTTTCATAAAAGGGAGCAGATTGCTTCAGCTGCCCCCCATAGGAAGGTGAGGCCCTGGGTGTATCCTAGCAGGCAGGACTGCTGCTGCCCCAGCCATTCCATGCACAGAACAGAGCAACTTCAGACCATATCCCACAGTCCACCCAGCCTCTCTGGTGTGGAGCAGTAATTTGGCATTTTCCACCTCTCATCCCACTGGCCTGGGAGTGAGGCTGTGACAGAAATAAGGGCACTTAGCTCCTCCTGCCTGGATACAGTAGCACAGGATGGAAAATAGTTATTGACTAATGCAAGCCTTTTTTTTTTATGCTCTCAGAAAAGAATGGCTTCCCTAGATAGGTCTGGTAGATATCAGTTTCAAAAGTCCACACAACTCAGACTGCTCAAGAGGGCAAAAGTTTAGGCAAGCAGAACTGCAGTGCACATCTTTCAGAGGATTTATTTTTCATCCCAGCCTAAAATATTATTTATGATTCCACGATCTCTACCAGTTGCTGATGATGTCACACTTGGCTTTTTACATCTTTTCTGCCACCTGAATTCCAGCTCCGAGAAACCCTACACTGCAGTGAAAGGCAGGAGGATGTCAAAAAGCATGTGCTATGACTTATCACGCTTCAAATGTGCTGAGAACACAGACACTATGTAATGCCTGATAGACTGCTCTTGCACTGGGACATCAACAGCTTTTCCTTTGTCAGTAGTGCTAAATGAATTGGAAGATTTCTGTGTTACAGCTTCTCAGTCAGGAGAGCTGTCAGCAGCTTTGCAGTGACCATCTGGGGAAAACAAACGCTTGGCCCAAAGCAAGATGATGTAACAGGCAAGGAGCACTGGCAGGGACATGGTGGATTATATTAAAAAACAATCTTATTTGTAAGCAAGCTGTGGATGACAGCATTGGAGTGCACAGTAAAATACTGTTTTATGGTGCTTGTAAATCCGTTGGGTTCACCACACTTGTGTATATCTTGAGCTCATCTATTGGCCAGGGATGAAACAGAAGTCAGTTGGGTTTCATTCAAGATGAGAATTTTTATTTGTCTGTAACTCAAATAATAGCTGCTGCATAGTGCAAGTCTGTCAACTAAATTTGGAAATTTTTTGGCATGTACCTTTTCAACTCATTTTCCTTGTACATTTGTTTGGTAGGAGATCATAGACTTTTCTTTCTGAAAGTCTTTCCTTTTTCTGTGGAAAACTAATACTGCAATGTAATGTGCAATATGTATTATTTTTGTTCACAGAATCATAGGTTCATAGAATATCTAGTGTTGGAAGGCACATTAAAGCACACTAAAGATCATCTAGCTCCAACTCCCCTGCTCAAAGCTCCATCCAACCTGGCCTTGGGCACTCCCTGGGAGGGGGCAGTCCCAACCTCCCTGTGCCAGTGTATTACAACCATCATAGCAAAGAATTTCCTCCTAATACCTAATCTAAATCTTCCTTCTTTCCTTTTTAAGCCATTGCCCTCGTCCTCTCACTACACACCTACCTCAGCTTTCTTCATAGAATCATAGAATGGTGGAAGGAACCTCAAGGATCATCCGATTCGACCCTTCTGATATTATCGTTTATATGATATGTCCCAGCACTCCATCAAGCTCAGACTTTCCAAAGTGTGGGAATCCACCATTTCGTCTGGAAGACCATTCCAACTGTCTCAGTAGTGAAAAATTTTCACCAGAGTGATGCCGGGGGATGAAAAAGCCACCATAGTCGCCATTTCAACGTCGTCAACAAAAAGGAGGGAACCCCGGCGGATTGCAATGTGGGACCCTCTGCTGAGGAGGTGAAACCGCGACATCCAACAAAAATGGCCGCCACCTCCTCACCTTGGGCGGGAAGAGAAGCTCCTGACCAAGAGGGGATGGCTCGGACTCAGCGTGGGCAGAGACTGGAGTGAGAGCGGCCCAAACCCCGTCACCTACCAGGGCAACCCTCAGGGAGCGCGGCCAACAGGATGAGCAAACATGGCGCCGGGGCCTCAGGGGGCGCGGGGCCTCAGGGGCTGAGGCGCAGAAGTTGGAGTGAGCACAGGGACACCCCCGTAGTGGCTTCGGAGGCAACCATAATCCTCCAAGAAGGGTCGTAATCTTCCCAGAAGAGTTATGGTTTCTACTCAGGCAAAAGCTGCTGGCAGGAGGAATGTGGCGCCTCAGATGGTGGCCCCACACGGGTGGTGTCCTGAGGTGCGTGAGGTGCGACCGGGTGAATGATCTTAGCATGGCTGCAGAGCTTAAAGGAGTAAAAAGGATAAGGAGTATCAGCATGAGAGGGAGATAGATGGGTGGAGCTGCACCTTAACATCCCTGAGGCCACGGAAGGAGCTGGAGACTCCACAGCAAACAGAGGTTCCCCTCCCCTCCCGCCACCAGGATGTGTTGGGCCAGGTGGCTGAAGCACAAGAAACAGCAAAGCCCCACAGCACTAGGGGAGCTGAGGTGGATAGAGATAGAGAGGTGGAAAATCAGAATCAGGTCAACAAAACCTGGTCCTTACAGGAGACTTTAACTACGCAGACATTTGCTGGAAGAACAACATTGTAGCTCACCTGACATCAGTCAGGTTCCTGGAATGTGTAGAAGACACAAATGTGGGATATGCCAACAAGGAATGGGGCACAGCTGGACTTACTACTCACTAATCAAGAAAACTTTCTCTGTGGTAACTCGGCTAGTGACAGACTTGGCTACAGTGACCACAATATTGTGGAGTTTGGGATGCTGCTGAGCAAAATGAAGGGTAATTCAAGAACAAAAGTTTTAGATTTTAAAAGAGCAAACTTCAGCTTCCTCATGGCTCACTTGGAAGGGAAGCTTCCACGGAGGGTAAAGGAGCTACTGAGTGCTGGGAGATTTTCAAGAACATTTTGCTAGTTAACCAAAACCAGTTCATCCCCTCTAAAGACAAGGGAAGTAGGAAAATCAAGCAACCCCCATGGCTTAACTGTGAGCTTCTGGGTCTGCTCAGAACCAAAAGGGAAATGTACCAGAGGCGGAAAGTGGAACATTACTGGTTGAAAATTACAAGGCCACTACCAGTGTATACAGAGAAGCAGTTAGGAAAGCAAAAGCTCAGCTTGAGCTAAATTTGACCAGAGATATCAAAAACTCCAAGGAAGGGATATGTTAACAGCAAGCAGAAACAGAGGAATAATAATGGCCTGATTTTAAATAAAAAATAGGAGAGGCATCTTCATAAGCAACCTGGATGTTGGGATCAAGAGCACCCTGATGAAGTTCTTGTAGGCATCCTTCAGGTATTGGAAAGCTGCTCTAAGGTCACTTTGGAGCCTCCTCTTCTCCAGGCTGAACAAACCTCAACTTCCTCAGCCTGGCTTCACAGGGGGTTGCTCCAGTCGTCTGAGCATTTCTGTGGCTCTCCTCTGGAAACACTTGAGGAGCTCTTAAGTGAGATCAGAAACTGGCAAAAAACCCCTCCAGGTTTATTTTTGGCCAAATCTACACCACAATGGCAAAACAATATTTATGAGAGTGCAGGGAATCAGCAGACCAAAGTCACTCCATAGCTGTTTTAACATAACACTAAGCTTGCTCCATTGTGGCCCAAACTGAGCCCCATCTAAACTCAAAAACTAGCCTGCAGAGATACACAAGGCAAGAGGCAAATCTATGATCCTACTTGTATCTTTACCATTAAAGAACACTGGGAAATAGATAAGCAATATGGACAGTATTTACTACATTTGATGCTAGCCCACTATTTGGGATGGTCAGGTCTGCACTTAAGAACTTCATCTAATAGATTTTTTCCTAGAAGTTTACAATACATGTGCCACTGCTCTAATAAAATTGTGTCAGTTGAAACATAGCCAGAGAAGAGAGGTGCAGAAATCCCATGTGGAATTTATCTGGGGAAGGCTGTTTGCCACTGAAGTCTGCATTAGCAATCAAGCTTACATTCACTCAGAAAAAGAAGAAAAGTACCTTGAATGGATTTCAGAGGATCACCTCTGTCAACCAGGACTTCAGCAGAGATGCAGATTTAATTTACAGTTTTCTCAGTGGAAACATGAGGAATACAGCATATTCTGAAATTAAATTCCACTGATTAAAGACATTATTTGCTACAAATGATCTCGCTCCTGGGCAATTACTGAATCTAATCTTCTTTGTACATTTCAGTATGATTCACTGAAAAAGCTTCTGAAAAAACCCACATTTGCATAGCTCTGTTTGCTTGGTCTGTTTGTTTGCAGTTACCATTTTTCAAGCATCTTCCTTTAAGAAATGGCAAAATCCAAGAAGTAATTAAGAGTCAAAATTCAACAAAAAATTGTGGATGACTGAATTGCCTAAAAAAACCCCCAAACAAATAAATAGAAAGCAAGCTTCAGAAGAATCAGCTCTGGGCCCTGGCTTCCAGCAGAAACCTGATTGTAAGAGATGGTCTGTCAGGACAAGATCATGCACTTCTCTGCAAATTACTGAAATCAAAAGCAAGGGGTATTGGTGGGGTTTTTTGTGTTGTTTGGAGTTTCTGTTGAGGTTGGGTTTTGTGTTTGTTTGTGTGGTTTTTCATTTGTGGCTTTTTGTTGTTTGTTTGTTTTGTTTTTTAATTGTAAGGTAAAATAAATGTCAGTTGCAGTACCACAGGGCAGATATTGCATGGAGCTGAAGCACCCAGGTTCTCAGAGAGGGACGGAAAGACACCATCTCTACTCTTCTCAGAGCAGGCAAACAGCAACAGGGTTACACCTCTATCCCAACCTCAGATTAGCTTCGAAGAACCAAACAAAATCAAACACAAACATCACAAGCTGCTTCTCAAACAATATTAAAAAGATAGAAAATACTTCATGGCAAATATTGTGCCACTCTTTAGGTAATCAGTTGAATTATTGGAAAGAAGATATAATTCCAGCTGTGTTTCTATCCAGAAATTAATAAAATAAAAGGAAGCCTTGGCTTTTAACATGAAAACTTCAAGTAGTGTTTGATTTAAAGACTTACAGGTTCCTATCTAAATGTTCAGATGGTAAGTTATAACTATAAAAGGTAGAAGAATCTCTGCCTTTTGCTGTATAGTGATAAAGGAAAGAAGTGGGAGCTGCAAAATTTTGCTCTTGGCATATACTCCACAACTTTCATATAAATGAATAAAGAAAACACTTAAACTGTACAAATTCATAGCTAAAAGAGAGAAATATTTTTAAAATCTATATATATTATTATTGCTCATGTGTTACTGAAAGTGTTCCCATGGCTCTCAGTGGTAAATTATTCCTTTCTCCTTCAAAGTAGGCATCTTTCCTGTGATTTCAGAGGAGGCAGGAGAGTTTAATATCCCAGTCTGTGACTCAGGTTAGTGAGGTTCTGCTACTGGTTGAAAGCTGTGACCTTAAACCAGTCATTTCTTCCTCTCCCTCTGTGGGCCCATTACTCTCCCTTTGTAACTCTTTGACCATTTATGGTGCTTTGCCCATCCATTGAACAGCTGTTTGCCTGCATTCCTTCCCTCCCATCATTGGGATGGTTCGAGTTTTTCTTCCTAATCACATTTAATTGGCTGTTTAAAATGCATAATCCTCTTTAGAAGATTACTGTAGCTGAGGCTTTCAGTAAAATGTGTGGTCTTGTGTTATCGAAGGTCTTTGGCATAAATGGCTTGTGGCTTTCTACAGGATACCCCCATGCCACACCAGTAGACATGTTTGAAAGAATGCACTAGCAGGTTCCAAAAGTCTTCTACAGCACTGAGTTTCCTCCAGGAAACAACAGCTACTGAAAAGGAAGGTAGAGGTTTGGACTAACACTTTGGAGGAGGTGATATAACATAATAACAAACTGGATTATTTATCAGGCATTTTAAATTCATGGACTGCATTTTTAGCAGCTGGCAATGTCTGTAGTTTAAATAATTTTAGAAAAAATAGAAATAAAAATCAGTATTTACAAGAAAAAAGATATCTACTATCAGTGGGTTTTTTTTTAACCAAAGACTGAAAGATATGATACTACCATCTACTGAAGTCCTTAATCTAGATGAATAGAAAAGGTGAGGAGAAAAGACAGAAAGAGAATTATGGAAAAATTAAGATTCCTAACCTACTAAAGATCCAATAGCCACTGTTGGAAAAGGGATATCTTCTGTAATAAGCACATTTATTATGCATTGCTAGTAAAATCCTGACAGGTTTATCAAGTAATTATCCAGAAACCCTACCACCATTGCATGCTCACATACCAAAAGCCCACAATCTAAAACTACATGTTTGGGCATTCATTGGATAAGAATATTTGAGGGGGGAAGATGGGTGAAAAAAAGAGATGAGATAAAAAGAAAGAATCTCCTAATAACATGAGAGGAGTCAGGCATATCTGCAATTCTTGACAACTACATTATTTCCACCATCATTATCTCAACTTTACTCTGTAAGCCCCCTGAAAATACCTTGGAAAAAGGATACCTCAGAATCCACTGACCTTATGAAACTCTGAGTTTTAATTAATTAAACCAACATCTTCCTCTGCACGTTCTCTCTTTACAAAAGATCCTAACAGAATTGAAGTGCCCAGGAGAGAAACAGGGTGGTAGTAGGGAACACAGAAACTGGAAGCACATATAGGTTAGAAAATTCAAGACTAAGCTTTCAAACTGACTACTGAGGAGCTGAGTATGTTCTGATAGCTCCAAAACATTATGGAGAGAAAGTGAGGCTGTTTTTTTGGAGGGAAGGTTATGATGACACTTCAATGTGACATCTGGTTTACCCAAGAAGAAGTGCCAATAAATACCATAAGATGGGGACTTGACCACAGGCCTCTGCACTCATGCTGGAGATATGGGAAATTTATTATAGGCCTCCCTGTTATTTACCTCACTAGAAGAAGCACAGTGCTAAAAAGCAAGAACAAACAAACAAACAAACACACAGTTTGTGAGGCTGCCAAACAAACCGAAGCAGAAGATGAAGCAGCAAGACCTTGTTCAGCACCATGACACGGTGTAGTAGACACAGTGGTCCCAGTTCACAACTCACATATTCAAGTGGCCAAGTCAGTGGAGACCTGGAAACGTCAGCTCCTGCCTTTGGATGCTTATTTATTTGATTTACACCAGAACAGCAGAGAATGAAGGCAAGGCAATTTAGGACTCATATAGAGGAAGCTATTTCCAGGTCATGAAATTGAGCCTAGGTGGGTCCATAATTAATTTCCTTGCTGATTTTGCCCAAAGTTCTAATGTAATCACCAATGTCTCTCTCAGGGAGTTTCTAGGCAGTGTCAGAAGGAGGGAAGTTTGTTTTTTATGCTGGCTCTGTTACAAGCAAAGGAAAAGGTGTGGCACAGGGAAAAAATGGACAAGATACTACCTTTCATCTCTGCACTTACAAAAGACTAGAATTACAACAAACCTCAGATGGCTGGGTCTGCTCAGAGGTGTGAGAAGCAAAGCAAAACCTATCAGAAACTTGAAACTTTGCACACAAAGATTTGAGCAATGAAAGTACCAGAGGCAGGCATGATTGAAGCAGATTGAAGGCAAAATGGAGTTGAACCCACTCCACAATCTCAGGGCACTGTGTGAAGTCTTTCTGTCAGATGCCAGGCTTAAATGCAAGAGCAGAAGCTGCAAATTGAGGCAGCAGTTGCAAATGGAGATATCAGACTTGTCACTCAAAAATTGCCAATATTTCTGTTTCAAAAATGTTTAAATTTTCACTGAAGCATGTCACTTTTTTTTTTCTAGAGTTACAACTAATCAATAGTTTACAAAGATGCTGTTCACTCATTTTGTCTACCCTATCTGAAGCAGGAAGGTCAGAGAGCTCTTGAAGGATTCTATCTTTACAGCATTTCCCTTAAGAAATATGAAAAGAAATTCAAATGCTCCTCAGCATTTAAAAAACACAAAGCACTAGCTGCATGCTAGGACAGAGATTTTTTTTGACTGGACTGACCAGCAAAAAATGATCCACAAAGAAGGCTTAGACATGGAGCCTTGAGAGATGGTCACAATAACTCTAATAAAGCAGCTGTTGTTGGCACCACCAAAGTTTACATACCAATTTATCACAGTGTGATGTTGCAGCATAGTATTGTTTAGTAGCAATTAGTTTTATTTGGAGTGATTAAGTATTCAGTTACTTACAGAAGCCCCATGGTATTAAGAGCCATTCAGAGTTTTCCTTTGAAAAGTCTTTGAGTATTACAGATATTTCATGCAATGCAAAATCCAGGGAAAAAAATAATGGAAACAACGCTTGCAATAAAAATATCCCAGGCAGCCTACAATGAATGAGATAAGGCCAAGTTATCTAAAACCAAATTCTCTAGATATCAATGCTGCTAACCACTTACTGGAGAGGAATCCAGTTTGCACGGGTGCAACTCCACCTGAAGAGCAACAGGCAGACAAACTGAAGGTCTCCCGTGTCATCCTGTGCACAGTCTCCCTCTGTCCTGACTTCCTGACCTGTTGTGAGAAAAATCCTGATGAGACTCTGTGAAGACAGACCAAAGGTCTGTGCTTGCAGGAGCTGAAGGAATAAAACAGGGTCTGTGCTAGTGCAGTGGATCCCAACCACCTCTCTAGGTTGGATCCTAGAGAGAAAAAAAAACAACCCTTGGCACAACAGCAACATTGCCTGTTGTCCAAGAGTGTTGCCATTTTCCTGGGGAAACCTCTAAATATTCTATACAACCTGGCTTCCTGAGAAAGGGTGTCTTTTAATTGGTCCATTAATAAAACCTTCAATATCAAATGCTTAGATGCCAGTGATATTAAAAGAACCATAAATATGAACTGTTAAAATGTTTATATCCCAGTGGCTGTAAGATACTTTACCTGTTATACACGTGTTTTGATGGAAATGCACTGCTTCTGAAGCTGAGACCTTTCCCCTAATCAAACAAAGTATGAATTAATAAGATTAACATGGTGCTACTCCAGTAATGTTTGCTCTTGTATACCACTCATGGGTAGTATACTGCATGTGATATACTCCAGTCCTCCACATGCTAATTCCAGGTCACAGTTTAATTAGCCCATACATAATATATTTGAGGGCTCTCTGTTTGACATGTGATTGCTTTTGTGTTGGGGGTGTAACTCAAGACTTGTTTCCTCTCTCTCTGTTCTAGGCAGGGGAAGACCATGTGAGTCCCAGCAAAGGCACAGCAGCCTCTGGAAATCCTTTGCCAGTGATGGGGTGAGATGAGAAGCAGCAATATCCCAATATTCCATATTAAACTCCCAGCCCCCCCTGAGCACTTTCTTATGGGTCTCAGCTGGTCTGCTTTGAGTGCCTTTGCATGGATACTGATCCCTAGTGGTTTTATCTGTTTTTTTGCTAGCATGTAAACTCAAGGTTGTTTCCAACACAAAATCTTTGTCTTTGGATCACAGCCAAACAGTGGCTGATTACTTTCCTATGGAAGTCAGACCCTCTGTGTTACATGGAAAACTGTAAGCACTGGTACTGAAGATTTAAACTGTTTTACAGAGAATATTTTCAAGAAGCACACTGTGAGATCCTCTGAAGGTCTTACAAAAAGTTCACAGATGTAGAAGTAGTATTTTACTGGTCTCCCTTTTTAAACTAGTATCTTTCATCTTGCATAGAGATGTGGTTTCCTGACTCTATAGTAATTAGCTTTCAGATTTGAAGTTATTCAAATTGCTGTTATCTGGATTTAAAAAACAGAATTTGTTTATAGTTGTAAATATGAATTAATAATTCATAAATATATATGTACTACTTAAGTTTGTATCAATATTTCTAATAATTAAGGAATTCCCGACAAAATTAAAGTAATCTAAAAACATATATTAAGTATAGTCAAAGACACAAAGTATTAAAAAAAAAAGACCTAAAACAAAACAACAAAACTAAAAGAGAAATCTAACAATATAATTATTCAACATTTAATGTTAATCTGATGAAAAAAAGCACCAAGAGTTTCAGGTAATTTGGCTAGCTCACAGAAATCACTTTGCTCTAAGAATCCCATGCTCAGACTAATTGCACACCTGATTCTAAAATAAACCTCACAGCTTAATACATTAAGCAGAGGGTTAAGACACTAATGCTGATGGTGATAAAATACAATTATGTGTTCATTGTATTTTAGATAGTGTTGTTTTAAACATCAACTCTAGCTTCGTCTACAGCAATTCAAGAGTCAGACTGAGAATGTTCATGGAATATACACTAATTTTTTTCTGGTAAAACTACAAGACATACTGACAGGATAGCAGGGGAAGGAAAAAACAGAGCAACTGAATCATTTATACATACCTAAGGCTCATTTTTGTTTCTTTAATACTAATTAAAGTTAATGCCCTCTACTTTTCTGCTTTTTCGTGGTCGCTAGTGGTGCTTCCTCAGACAATATTGCCCTTTACACAACCTGTACCTTGAAAAGGTTTGCAGAAAAAACCCAAATCATCTAGATTTCTGAAGATATCCTGCCCCTCCTTACAGTAAAAATTTGCCTCTGAGGACACAGTTTAAATCGTGTATGTCCAATTACAAACCATGTCTTAGTGTTGCTGGTTTTAGATTCTTCTGTATTCTTTTATCTTTATTCCAAATAAAATTGTGTGCCCCCTGTTTCCAATAGTGAAATATTGTATTAGTCAACTGCTATCAATTAACCTTCAGCAACCACACACTGCATTACAAAAGGATTATGAATGTAGATCAGATCACAGTCCATCACAGGGAGGGAGTTAGGTGTATACATAATCAAAGTCCATTACACCATATCCTGTGTGTAAATTACCACAGCAGGGCAGCATCAGTGTTTCCACTATATCTGAAAAACCCTTGGTGCATACTAATACTTGTTGGAGCTTCTCATGTGACAAAGAGACCCAGCAGTAATTAGTAGTCTGACTAAGACCTGTGGTATTAGAATTTAACGTAATTTTATCCTCCTGTCTTTCATCCACATCTCATGTCAAGGGACATCATGCGTTTCTTAGAGAGAGAAATACTCTTACACACAAACAAACAAACCCCCAACCTATTAATGAAAATTATTTTCATTGATATAAATAATTATGAAGCTGAGCTCACAGAATGAGTTGTTTCACTACAAAAATTAATCCTGTGTTGTATTACATACTATGCATGAGGAATTCATAGGTTTCTCCTTAATTCCCTTGTTTTCTTGATGTTCAGATGTCAAGGTCTCTTTCTCTTCTTGGGTCTTGCAGATCAGCAAATATGACTGAATTTGTGGCCCATCCTAATTCCAGTGCCATAATGAATGTCCAGTAGCAGTGGTGTCACAGCTAGCAATTGAAAGCACAGCAACTTGGTGTTGAGAACTGGCAAGGGACGCACACAGCGATCCCACACTCCTTCGTTTCTAAAATGCTGCCTCAGCTCTTAAGCTGCATGATCCCTGTTAACACCAATACAGATTGTGAATTTGAGCTCAGATGTAATGATTGCAAGCTCTTAGAGGTCATAGGCCTGTTACTAGACACCAAACTGAATGAACTGCAGAAACCAGTGACAGAAAAAAACGTTATTAACTGTTCCCAGTAGTCACTGCTTTGAGATACAGATTCACCTCAACACACTCCCTCTCTGGTCCTTTGTGATGAAACAACATGCATGAATAAAATCATCCTTTCTTTCCAGCTGCAGATTTTTATGTCTTAACATTGTCCCTTCTTGCTCTGTTTTACTCCTGACGTTCCCGTGTTACCCAACTATTTGGACCATTGGATGGTTTAAACTAAACTGAATATCAAAGGTGGTCCCACAAGGAGTCATTTTGAAGCAACTCAAGAACTTGCTGTTTAAAGGCTAAACAGGACTTATGGAAGCCAGGGATGAAGACCACTGAAGCCAACAGAGCCTTGATCCATCTTGCCCTTAAAACCTTACTGTGTTTTGAGGCAATCAGCTGCTTAGATAGAACTGCTCTTGCATGGAGCCATAACCTGGGGGCATGTCTTAGAGGAACCTCTCTCCAGAATTCCCAGTTATGATTTGGGCATTTTAGAGTGAGAATGTGTCTATGTTGTCAGATGTACTACTATCTCTCCATCATCAAAAGCAAAATCTTACTGCATCTTTGGACCTCATCTTGTGGCAGAATTAAGGCTCAAACATTTTTCCATCCCACTTGTGGCTTCTGCAGTCATATCTGTAAATGTACAAGTGTATGGAGTCAAATGAAGCCACACAAGCCAGCAAAAAGAAAAGAACATTCGATTCAGTGTAGAGTCCTAAGTTGCATCATTGTCTACTCTCTCTTTCCATGAGGTTTGTCCTGTGTCTCCCTGACAAGGACTGAAGAAATCAGGTTGAAGGTATGCAATGGCAACTCAAACTGTGAATTTTGACTTGTGCTTTCAAACCACTCATTATAGGAAAGGAAAAAAAATCAAGTATTTTTTTTTCCCACACTTTCTGTTGCTTTGCAGCTTTGTTCTTTCCTCAGTGACAACACATACAAAACCCATTCCTGAAATCCTCTGCCTCCAGTTCTCCAGTCAATGTGCTGCACAGGTCCATAGCTGGAAGGAGAACAGTGGGTCTGGGAAACCCAGGACTCATTACAGAGGCTGCTGTTTAACAGAGGTAGCTCCCATGCCCCTCCCAATGTCCCTGTGATCCATCACAATACACACCAAGAACTACGACAGTGATGCTATTGCTGAAGTCAAAAGCAAAATTACCACTTTCCAGGGGTTGCCAGTTCAAGGCTGGGAGTCCAGTGTCTAGTTAATAAGACCAACTACCTAGAATGGTTTTCCAGACCTGCATTCCCTATTTACACCACTGTATTTTAATTGTAATTGTCCTGGTTTGGGCCAGGATAAAGGTAATTTTCTGTCTTGTACTTTTGCTTTCAGCTAAGTTGCTTGTAAGTAGCTGCCCTTGCTGAAATCAACAGTGAGCTTCTCAGAAGGAAGAGCTATGTACTCACTTAGCCACTTGGCTGAAAGCTGCCCATAGGAGACCTATGAGAATAGTTGACTAATACTGAAGAATTTAATTATGTAAGACCAATTCAAAGGTCAGGAAGTGTCACATATGCAATGCACACACAACTGGGCTTCTGCCTGCAAGGAAAGTGCACAGGAAATCCCCCTTGTCCTAGCTTCCCAGCATGTGTTGCACCTCCCATATTCTTCACATGCAAGTACTTTGATGTTTACATCCCAAAGGCATGGATGACAACAGAACACACACAGGAGTCTGTATGATAACTCTGGTAAAATCTCTGAACTCTCACAGCTCACCCAGTGCTATATCTTGTTGTCTGGCCATACAGAAATACACAACTTTATTCAAACAATAAAACTGCTAACTCACCTTGGAGGTAACCCTTTCTATAACCTGTCCCCATGAAATTATTTTACTTTTACCTTGCTCAGAGCATTCATCTCTCTATTACCCATAATTATTTCAGTGTGTTCCCTTTTGCCCTTTTATTTCCACTAAGACAGCTATAATTATGAAGCTGTTTCTTGCCCTAGACACCCTTGAATCAATAGGAGCCATAGACCTCCATCAGGCTGTGTTGTTAATCTTACCCAAAATGACAGAACTTGGAATATTCTGGAATCAAATGTGGTTTACATCTCGTTTTACAGCTCCAGAGTTAGTTGTGACTGTGACAGCTCCTATGAGATGAGATTAATACATCTTTTATGAAGCATGTAGAGCATATGTTCCAAAAAAGGTTTTCTGATAGTTTTAGTGTCTTCCACTACTTGATTTTTTTTAAAAAATAACTACAATTCCACCAAGTGGTACAAAAAATGTCAGATTTCATACTGACACATGAAAAAATGCCTACGTGCACTTTTTCTTGTCTTTTTTAATATTTTTTTTTTAACTATTCAGAGACTTAAAGAGTCATTATGAAGGTTTCAGTTTTAATTCTTCTTAAATTTGGTCTACAAGAGTACATGACTCTTATAGATTTCCCAATAGCTTAATGGCCTGAACTTTTAAAATGTTTTTGCTTTATTAGCTTTGCTGGAAAGGAAAGCAACATCAGCACTGCTTGTAAGGGAGAAATAAGAAAAAAAATACCTGAGTGGGGATTGGACATACGGATTTTTGTCAATCTGATTTTAATATTTTTGGGTTTAGTGGTGGACAAGTTTAGGAAGAAATTACACAGAACTTAACAACACTGAAATTGACACTTTGACTTACATTTACAGTGGGTGGTACAAATAAAAGACCAGCCTGGATTTTGAGCAGATGGGTTCTAGGAAGTGGATCTGAAACTCTTTGAATTTGGGGGGAATCAGATATGAGTTGACAATTGTGGCTATGGTTCATTTTTACAAGGCTTCAAAAAAACCAGAATATCAAACCCAATCTCCTCAAAAACTGGAGTGACTCTGATTTACCTCTGAACTTCATGGACTCAGTATGTGAGTAAGGGTCAACAACTGGTTTACTGAAGTTCATTGAAGGATTTGAAACTTAGAAAGCACCATCTCAAACATAAAAATGTATCTTATGGTTACACAAACAAGAAAATATGTGGTTTATACAGGGCAGAGTGCACGGAAGCACTACAAGCAGGTGTGAGAAAGCTCATTTTAGATATCATATACTTTTTTTTTTTTAATTCTTCTGCGAGATGCTTTATGTATCTTAATCCAAAATATCAAGATCCATACATTATTATCTTTACTGGACTTCTCATTGGTGGTGTATTTGAAAATGTCACTGATCCAAGCAATACTTTTTACTGTGCTTCCTAGGGCTGTTCCTTAATCAAGCATAATAATATCATCAGACTAGTTATTATTCATCCTGAGAAAATCCTATTGAGTTCACTGGGGTAATATTAGAATTTGAACAGATACAGATGCTGGATTATACTCCTGGAAGCTTCTTATGGATCTTTCCCATCTTCCTCTGTTTTGTGCCCTCCACAGAGTTTTCCTCAGTAGAGACATGTCCTCTGTAAGGGTTTCTCCCAGAAGCCTTCACCCTAACCATTAGGGTCCAGGGGTCCTTTGGGATGTGAGTGAGGCCAAAAGGCAATCAGAGGTTTCCTATCATCTATTTCTTGAAATTGTGCCTTGCTGTGTTGAAGAGTCAATTAGCTGTCAGATATGTAATTGAATCATCCTATGTTGTGTCTCATTAAATCAGATATGAAGCAAAGAATGTTTTGTTTGTTTTATGTTGGTGGTTTTTTTAAGACAAAGGTTATCCTGGTCTCAAAAATACCTGAGAAGCTTCCATAAATAAAAATTATCCTGGAGCTATTTGGGATAAGATTGCCAAAATGTGCTGTGCCCTTTGACTCATTAACTTTAATGAGAGCCATTTGGGTGGCTCTATGTACTGCTTAGAAATTGGGGATCACAGGAAGTGCATATTTTAATTCTATGAAAACAGTTTTTTAATTGCTCTGTTAGCACTTATTCACCAAGACAATGCCAAAACACAGGTGCAAAAAAGAGAATGGTGGACAATTCCTTGTACAGCTTCAGCAAAAGCATTTTTCAGAAAAGGTCAAGGCTGTTCCACTGTCAGAACACTTGACCATTGGTTGCCAAGATGTTACAGAAATGACACATTTATGAAATGCAGAGTTCTTTCAAATTTCACAGGATCCAGTTCAGAGGATCCTCAAGATGTCACTTTAACAACATACCTGAATCACAGGATTATTGAGGCTGAAATGTCACTGGTGACCATATCATGCTTCCAGAATACCATGGATTTGAAGCAGCACGTGTTTCCAGTCACTTCAGGCTCCAGCAGATACAAGACCTGGCCAAGAAGCACGTATCAAGAAACTGGGAATACCTTCAGAGGAATGTGGAAGGAAGGCAATACTATAAATTATAATTTAATGGAAAAATAGTAAGAAAAACTATTGAAAAAATAGATCTGTACTATTCTTCCCTCTTGCACTACTCTTCCCTCTTTTCTTTTTTTTTTTAATTATTAAAAAAAGAAAAAAGAAAAAAAAAAGAGGAGAGGGAAGCAGAGAAGACATGTAGAAGTCTCTCTTGCCTGCTTGTTACTTCCAGTAGTTTCTGGTTATAGGCTTAATCAGCTGGACTGATAGGGACTGAAAACAAATAACACTGATACAGCAAGTAATTAAAAATGGCTAACTGAGCTTGTTGGGTCACTTTTTTGTTGTGGATGCCTGTTTTTAATCTTTTGGTTGTGAAAAGGTATTTGAGAGCCAGGAAATCTGGCAGGGTGACTGACAGGGTCCTGAGAGTCAAGGAGGTCTCCATGTGCCCAAACATTTTTCAAAACTTCCTTTTTCTGTATCTATTTCAGTGGTGAGTTATCTGCCATTGGCTGTTAATGCAAATCTGCTGCAGAAGGCAACTTCTCAGGGAGCAGACATAAACCAGAGAGGATGGTGATGGGAGGTATGAGCACCACATCCCTCTGGTGGGAGGGAACTGACCTCAAAACCTTGTCTCCCTCCCACGTTGCTTCAGAGGCAACTCAAAACCAGGCTGACCCTTACCCTCAGAAGGCTGTGAGGTTGTCATCTCACCATCAAGGAGTAATTCAGACTAATGTAGCTCCTGCTGTGCTCAGAGGGGCTCCTGGTTGTTCCTCATGTGCTATCTTAGTGCCACGAATTAACATTTCCCCCATCTATACCTTGCAGCTCCTCGGTGGTTCCAGGGGTCACAGCAATGGGATGGAAGTCCCTGTCACTCTGCTGGATTGCTGCCTTCCCAGCAGAGCATATCCAATGGGCACTCCAGATTGTCTCGTCCAGCAGAGGGGTAGAAATGTCACTTTTGGAGATTTTTCTCTGACAGGCAGCCTCAATCTCCCAGTCATGTTAAGAGAGCTGTAAATAGATGAGAGGATAATCTGGTAATTCTGTGGGTAACTTAAGTCTCACAAGTATTAAAATAGATTTGTGGTGGTTCCTGCAGGTACCATGAACACTGCTCAGTCAGGTCATTGGATCATTCCTTTTTTCCATTTAGGTTCTATCTAGCAAAATGCTTTGTGAGAGGCCCCTTGGCAACTAAAATTTACCAGTTTTACAGACATTTACAGCACCTTCCTTTTAAAGTGTATGCAGTTTGGCTATCATTTTTCTTCCACATTTTAACTTATGCTTATGTAATATCAAGAAAAATCTGGAGGACAGATAGGCAAACTCTGATGATATGTTCCTCAGTCTGTAGTTTCTTCTAGGATGAAATCTCACACAAGGCATTCCTCTGTTCAGCACACACAAGAGTTTCTTGAGTACTATTGGTAAATCCCTACAGTATTTGTACCCTTGTATTACTCGGTTCTCTAAATGCAAATAGCTTTTTAAACTATATAACTGTCTCCACCTATCCTCAGAGTAAACTTCACATTAAGAGTGAAATTAAAAATCAGGAACCAAACCATCCCTCATTTGCTAAAAGTGAGCCTTTTGCTAAGATTGTAACTTTTAATTAGGCAAGAAATAAATATACGAGAGTTGGGCAGCCTATAAAACTGTAATTACCTTTTAAAATTACTGCTAACAAGCAAATTAGCCACAGCAAGGAATAGCAGCAGATCAATAGCAACAGTAAAAGTCAAAAGAATCTGCTGATTGTGTATTGTCTATGGATGCAGACTGTAAAAGAGGTCCCTGCAGACCTCAGAACAATAACCTGCAAAAGAATGGGACACAAAGGGTATCGAGCTCAGAGATGCTTCTATTTCCCTAGGTGGTGAGCTCTTGTCCCATCAAACCACTTATTAGTCACAAACTCATACAACCAAGAACTCTGAGGCCTCTGGAGGTCTCCTGTCATCTTGAAGGAGGTAATACCAATGAGAGGCACTAGTTCCTCTTGAAGTGTGTTCAGTTTATTGTTTTTCAATAGCTCAAGCCATTTACAATGGTGATGCTGCCAACACATATAAATAAGTTTGAACATCCACTCTTCAGCAAAGGTCTGGAGGTTCATTGCCAATTAGCTAACTTGGAGAATTAAAACAATAAGTGGGCAGAAGCCTTTAAAATCACAAGATTTTACAGAACAGCAACAAAAAAAAGATATTTTTTTCACCTGCATTAAAAGTCATTGGCTGATGTAGTGATGCTGCATTCACAAATGTTTTGTGTGGTTGTGCATTTCACTGAAAACTTTGATCTTTGCTGCATCTGACTTTGCTACAGCACACTTCTACCTGAAAATGCTGAATGATACAACTCTATTCTGTAAAAATGTCAATTTTTAAAATACTGAATACTACAAAGATTTATATTGGAAAGGGAAAAATTTTGATTCTAGATACCTGAAAGTTGGATTTCCTTATTTTATTTTATTTATTTTATTTTATTTTATATTTTATTTTATTTTATTTTATTTTATTTTATTTTATTTTATTTTATTTATTTTATTCACTGTACACTGTATTCCAAATAATACAAACAGAGAAATAATCTGAAAATAACTGTTTAGGTACCTAATGCAGGTAAATACATTTTCAAGAGCTATGTTTGTGTGTTTGCCTGTGTATATAATTTAGCCTTTATGCAAACCTCAACAAAAGGTTTATTTTAAAATAAGTAGACATACCACAAAATGTTTCCTTATCAGCAAAGTAATGAATAGGCTTAGGAAATCTTTCAGATAAGATGTTAACAGCAATAAAAAGTGCATTTGTGATATGGTTTACTGTCAGAAATGGCAATAAGTGCACCACTTTTAGGGGTAAGGATGTGTTGTATGACAATGCTTTGCAGTCTTATTATGTAGAAATAGTGTTTGTGAAGGCTGAGGGGGATAAGACTGATTATGATAGTATCTGTTCTATTCTAATTATTCATTTACAGCCATCCTGCTTATTATTATGCTATTAATTTGTCAGAGTAGATTTTCTCCAGTTGTCATCAATGTATCTTCAATACAAAGCCCAATCAACATTCAAAATATCATTTTAATTACCTTAACTGAGTTGTATGTTTCATTCCAGAATGCCAAACAACCTAAATGCTTTCAGGTTCACCAGATACATTTGAACAAACTGATTCACTGTAAGTAGCTTTTAGACAATTCCTCACACCAGTATTTGAACCCATGCACTAAATACAGTAACTTCCCTGTAGGAAAAGAAAAAAGAAAAAAAGAAAAAGGAAAAAAAAAAAGTAGAGCATGGTCAAGATATTACTTTTCTGGTGGAGGAGCAAGAAAATGTAATTCTGCCATCTGCTACGTTTTGCCCCTTGGCAAGTAAAATTTACCAGTTGTAGAGGTATTTACCTTCCTTTTAAAGTTTTTTGCAAATAAAACAACATACACAGATTCACACATTTTCTGTGTTTTATAACCACTGAGGAAGCACAGTATAGCTCTAGTAAAGAGAGGAGTTTTCAGAAGACACACGCTCTGTAGAAAATTGCCCACCTGGGCATGACAAGAAATAGTTCAGTTGACTGAACCCCCTCTTTTTCTCTGGATAAGGTTCATACCCTGCTCAGAGCTGATGTTGACAAGATGGGGCTGTTCCTGATGGAATTAACTCTGCTCTCTGTGCTACCATCTGGGGGGTAGTGGAGCAGCACCCCCAGCAAGAGATGCTGCAGGACCAGCTAAAAAAGCAGCCAGGCATTTGAAAATCAAACTAGGGACACAGCACTGGGGACAGTCCCCAAGTGTCCCCAGACCTATGATCGAGGGGAGAGAGCCCTTAAAACCTGGTCATACATCCCAGAGCTTGTTAAAATTCACAGTGAAGGGAGAGGTGGATGAACTAAAAGTGTAAATGTGCTGTGGATATGAAAAATGCTGACTAGGTCTCAGTCAGTGGGGCAAACAATAATTGTGACTCAGAGGCTGGTATTGCCTCTACTGCATTATTCAAGGTATGCTTCATTTCATTTTTAATATAAATATCTGTGTTACGCTGTGTGCCTGTGGTTTTATATTCCCCAGAGTGAGACTGGGGAAGAAATACCTGTAAAGGTGACTACAGGGCTTAAAATTTAAGTCCCTAAAGCCTGGGAGCTTTAGGTATGGGCTCGAGCCATATGTTTTATTTATTTTAGGAAGGGTCCTCTAGACATATTATTGAACCAGCCTTGGTTACTGTTATTGATATCTGACATAAGGTTATACTTAATCACTAACATTTAGTACCATGCCTGTAAGGAATCTGAAAAATCCAGTCTGCCCAGTCAATCTACCATTACGGGAAATCCTTTCCAGACTGCAACAGGCAACTGCATAAATAAAGCATACAGCAAAATATCAAGCCAATGAATAAGCTGTCATTTAAACAAGCCAAACAAGCTCGTAAAAACCACACTAGCATGTAAAGTGAGAGAACAGAGAGCTGTGCCATCAGCATGAGACATACGAACCAGAACAGCAAATGCACTTTCTTGCAAGTGATCCTGAGACAGGGAGGCAGGCAGAACAGCTGGATCCAGAGGCTCTGACTCCCCCTCTGTAGTCACACACTAGAAGAAGTAAGCAATACCTTTACAAAAGCAGCAAAAAAGCTTGGAAATGCATGGGAGAACATAAAAAACCCCTTTGTTGATGTTTTTCACTATTTCTGTCTTGGAGCTATGCGTGACCCATTCAGCAGGTGGGACTTCATCTTTACAAAAAGAATCTGAGTGCACATTTCAAAAACTGGCAAATGCTGCCATGGCCTTCAAACTACTGAACCTGTGCCTTCTATTAGTGAGGGAGGTTTTAGAGAAAACTCTCACCCTTCACAGCCAGCTGAGTATTCCATTTTACTTTTTAATCCCTTCAGGAAAAGCAATGACACTATAAAGAGGAACAGAACTGAACAGGTAAGTGACCAGTGCAGCAAGTACTACAAATCTCCACCAGTTGTGAAAATTAAACTCTGGTAAGGTTATAGCTCTTCAAATTCCTAAAAGCCAAGGAATTTTACATTGCTAGAGACCAACTGATCCTTAGGTCAGAATGAGAATAATCTGACATAATTAGGTCCCTAAGAGACAGAAGTCTGAAGTCAAGCCCACACTGTTCACACCAGCAAAGTGTTACCCCAGTAAGCTTAGCCCAGCCCTGTGTATACTCACTCCCACCATGTAGGTTCCAAATCATCCCTTTCCAAACATCTACATTTCATACTATTTATTTACCATTTATTTCTCTTCCAGCTTCAATGTTGCTGAATTTGCATTCCAGCTGAGACTCAAAAGACACTACATCTATTTTATCCTTTCTGAGAATGTGAAAGAAGTAGAAATCATGCAGATCATGTGCACCACAGTTACATTAAAAAAAAATAATTAACAGACTAGTAACAGATGCTTTAATCACAGTGTTGCATATAGTAACCATTCCCTTTTCCCACAAGCTAAGTCTGTAATTACTATGTGTGCATGGGGGACTCATATCTTAGACATGTGGTTGTAATGACAGGTTTTTGTCTTATTTTGCCCCATTACTGTTGCCACATTTTTATTTTTAAAGCAGAAGCAAGAATCTACATTCTAAAAAAACCACACACTGAAGTGTTTTCTAAGATACTAGTGGGCAAATGTGTCAATGGAAAGTTGTTGTGTGCCACTGAGTGTGGTCTGAAAAAATAAAACCATCTATGAAATTTGTGATATTGCTCATAGGTACTCTTCTCTTCCTCAAAAAGGAAGCCAGATAACTCTTTTTAAGACTAAGTCTCTCAAGGTTATGTTTTTCCTCACATAGAAACATGTTTGGTTTGGGAATAAACAATTAGTTACTTGACTTGTGATGGATCAGATGCCTGAGTCACTATGCTACCCCATTTCAACAGAAACCGAGTCTCTACAAAATCAGAAAAATACCCATTTTAATGGACATCTTCTGGCTGACTACCTTCTTACTTTATTTCCAGCAGAAGGCAGTGGCAAGAGCTTCATGGCATTGCAGAGAGCCAGAGAACAAAGGCTGTCTGTATCAAATTTTATGCTCTTCTTCACTATTTGTCTCTAATCCACATTCCCAGATTCCCACCTGCTTGCCAAATGAGAGTTAGTAGCCTAAAGAAGCTCCAAAAAAAGACATTCTGAGCATTTAATTTTCATCCTTACATCTCATAGAAGTCCTAGACTCAGTTCAAGACCAGTATGTGGAATGACAGAGTGAATGAATCAGTTATGAAGAAGAAAAGTTCATTAGGAAATGGATAGAGGTTGTAAAGACAGGAAATGAAAAAGGAAAAATGTGAGAAGGATGCCAGTTTTTGAGAAAATAATAACCTCTTGTTTTATATTGCTTTGGTATAACTTTTTTCTACTCCAGCACTGGGATAAAACAGGGGAGACATGACTCTATCCTTGCCAGGATCAGTTCTTGTGCCTTATGGTAGATAACAACCACCTACTTCTCTCTGACCTCTTTGGCAATCCCAGTTAGAAGATGGGAGGCTAGAGCCACAGAATTGAGAGCATCACAGAGATGATTAATTTTTATTTAAACTGGTTAGGTTTGGTGCCTGCAGTATGGGCCTCAGACACTCATAACAGCAAAGAGTTTTGTATCGTCTGTTCACACAACTTGACTGCTTTTCAGTGTATGAATATCATTGAAGAGTCATAAATAAGGTCAGGCAAGTGGCTTCCTACACATTTTTTGGAACTTGTGCATTGCAGCTGTCAATGCTTCCCAGACCAACCTTGGGCTCATCAAGAAGTCACCAGCTTTTTGGCTTTTGACTCAGTTGGTCCTGAGCAGTTCTTCAGTCCTTCAGGTTTTTGTGGCACCTCTGCATCACGTTCTTTTATTTCTTCATTTTTCCTTTGATTGTCTTTGGCAGGAGCTTTCTCATACCTTTTCTCAACTTCTGTTTTTCTCAGACATCTCCCACATCTCAGCTTTGAGCCGGATATCTCACCTTTTTTTCCCATGTCTTTTGCCTACTTTCTACAACACAGTTAGGATACAAACTTCCCCATCTGGATGTGCAATGGAACTTTGATATTTCCCATTTCCGTGGACAAAAAAAGTGCAAGTTCAACCAACAAATATCTGCCCAGAGCAGTATTGCTGCTATGATCATTTTCCCAGCTTGTTGCTTTGCCAATGGTTACTTTTTCTGTGCATTCACATTCTCTGCAGAGTTAGACATAAGTGATTTGTCTTTGCTTTCAGAGTTTTTTGCCATCACGTGTCCATTTGCTATCAAATAACTGACTTCTGCCTTGGGTCTTCAGTCTGCTCTGACCTCCAGCCTCTCTCATATTCTTAATCATGAAAATAGATATCTTCATACTTCCTACCATGCTGCACATAGAGTTACCCATAAATATCTGTGAAACTTCTTCCTTCACCTCATTCCAACCCATCTTTAAAACTCTCCTTTGGGTGCATGCTGCACAGGGTGCCAATCCCTGTTTCCCAGTGCTTCCTCCACCTCTATCCACCCACTTTCTCCCTTCTGGTACCTGGGTATTTGAAACACTTGACTTCAGTGTCTTTTTTTTTTTTTCTCTGTTGGTACAGCAAGTAGTGAAACAGGTTGCTGGCTCATGACTGGTTTCTGATTCATGATGGCAATGAAAATAAAACCCAACAAAAATAAGAAACAATAATAATAACGAACAATAATAAAAGAGCCTAACACTTTAGGTATTTAATATTAAAGGCAGTTTGCTGGAACATGACATAAAAAAGCCCTAGAGATGGCAACGAAGTATGGGCAGGGGGGGAGGTGGGTAGAAAAAGCCAAGTGAAATACAAATCGTGTTGTAAAATGATATTTTATACTTTCCTTTTAAACTCATTCTGGTCCCTAAAAAACCAAAGCAAAACAAAACCCCTGCAATCCAAACAAACAAGCAAGGGCTAAAAGCAGGGAGGAAAAGAAGCAGTCATAGGAAATGAGAGGGAGACATGCAGATGACACACAGCGTATCAGACAGAAAAAATAATACCAAGCCAGGAAATTGTTGTCCCCTAGTGATGGCTTTGGCCCACAGTCATGCATAGCACCCCTCACTCCATCTTCTGTTATTGTTTGGATAGTGAACTGTAATGCATGCTGTAGTGCTAGTTTTTATATTTATATTTACTCGGTTTTATATGAATTCCATATGCAGAGCCTGAGCATCTTGCTGCAATTACTTCTTTAAGGTGGATGCTCTCTCAAGTGCAGAACTACCTCATTTTTATTGCTTTTCACCTCCTCGTCTCTGACATCAGCGGGAAATAACCATCTGTGTAACAACCCAAATACATCTGTGAGAAAAAAAGCTGTGCCAGAAAATAATAGTACACTCCTGAGCAGCATACCCTTAAGCAAGGAAGTTCAGTGACGCATAAGTCTCTCTGTCCCCTCTCTCTGCACCCACACAAGAGGGTCAGAAGCAGATGAGACCCTGGCTTTGAGGGCTCGATTTCCACGAGCCTCCTTCAGCTTGGCTGGCATCTTTGTCTCTCTTGTTTAACTTGCAGCTCACTGGGTCCATTTTGTCTGTCTCCCAGAGAAGATGCTAAGAGTATTTTAATGAAAAAGTCTTGTGGGTTTTGTACTCACTTTTGAGTGCATGTATTTTCAAGTTGGGGTGTTTATTCTTATGTTAATTTTTTTTTATACTTGGCTATTATTAAAAAAACTAGGAAAGGATTAAAATAATATTTTTTCTAAATGTCAGGCCGACTAACAGATTTCTGGAATAATGTATTGCCTTTAGATTTGATTTAAAACTGGAGTGTTTCACAGTAGCATTAATAAGACAAACAAAATCAAACCCAAACAATTCAAAGGGCGTTAATAGTTGATGTTGAAACACATATTTAAGAAATAGCAGGAATTTTGGACTAAATAAAAGCAGGACTAAGGAAAGACAGCTGGGAGAGGAGAACAAGAAGACTTGAAACTTTGTGCCAACAAATGATGAAGTACCATTTTTACAAGCCCACTTTCTTTATTTTCTATTCAAATAAAAAAAAAAGCATTTTGCTACTGTCAGTAATGTTTATGCACTGACTAAAGCTAAAAACACACCAGCTGTGTGAAGTTGAGATTTTTATTCAGGACAGCCTGCATAAAATAAAATGAAAAAAACAAACAAAAAAAACAGCCCAAAAAAACCCCACCAACAAAAAAACCCCAAACAACAAAACCCAGTGCATTGTGCTCAAACTTGTTTCTTTTTTTTTTTTTTTAAAGGTAAGATGCTGACCTTGCAAGCTCTCTGGACATGAGTAGGAACTTCAGGTTAATAACAGCCATCCAGGTATTTCAAAGCACTGCACAAGCAGTCATTTTATCAATAGGAAAATTTAGACACATGAAACAAATCCATCAGATAAAGATTTACAGCATCAGGTTGTAAATTTATTTGTCATGTTTAGGCTGATTTAAAACCAAAAACCTTCAAAGGCCTGAGGTAAAGTACAGTATGTATAAGTTAAACAGGCTGTGTAGAAAGCACAGAAGATAAAAGAAGGCAAGAACACTAAGTTTGGTGCCTGTTTATAAATTTTGGGTTCAGCATCCATATATTTCTTTTGAATTCCAAACCTTTTTCAGCTCTCTCTTGTCCCAAAATTCATTTCAAAAGAAAACACTGACTTAGCCATCCGTATACAAGTACACCATGTGTATTATATATAGAAAAATGAAAATTTTCAACCATGGTGTAGAAATATAATTTCCTTGAAACCACAAGACATCAATTAGGTCTTAGTTGTATCATTAGGTGAAATATAAAAGGTTCAGAAAAACACATTTCAGCGTTTTTCTGCCCACAAGCAATAAATACAGTCTTTCTTAGAGCACTTTTGAGAACTGATTTCCCCTGCCTAAAATGTCAATAGCTTTTGTTATGTATGACAGAGAGGTCCAAGACACACACATGGAGTGGTATCTAAAAGACCCATCACAGTACTACAGGGTGCTTCCATGATTCACTTTCCATGTATTACACCCCTCTTTTGGTGAAGTAACCAACAGTCCAGTTCTTTATAGAAAACCCTTCTAGTTTTTGCAGTGAAGTGACACATGCTAAGAAAACTTTCCCCTGGTCCAAATGTGAGCATTTGCAAACTTTTAGTGTAAGCTTCATGAATCTTGGGTGCTCTGGCTGGAGCACAAGAAAAAGTAACTCTGTACTAGTGAAAAAAGATATATCTCTGTGAGCCAAAGGCTGAAGCAGCATGTGTTATGGAGCCAAGCTGGCAAACAAACAAGTGGAGATGGATCTTACGTGGGGCTGTCAGCAGAGTAATGAGGAGAACATTCCAGCAGTAAATTAAATCGTATTGAAGCTGTGTTGCAAATAGCATTTTGAAAGCATGGGAGAAAGGAAAAACGATCACTAATGGTGCAAGATGGTAAGGAGAACCAACACTGATGCATTTCACAAAAGTTCTGGCTATTATTGGCACAGAATTGTCTTGTACTCTGAATCAACAGCAGCAGCTGAACAGGAGCAGCATCAGCCTAAGTTTTGTCCTGGCTGCTAAACAAAACCAGAACTGATCAAAATAAATTTTTTGTGTTGGGGATGAATGCCACTTGTCAAAAAGCATCGTGATGAGCAGCTACAGGGAAACAGCCCTTTCTAATCAATCATCAATCATTCCTAGAAAATGGTTATTCTGCCATTTATAGCAAGATCTTTGTTATTATTTGTGCATGGTACTCAAGAGAGAAGAGGAAAAGATTTCTTTCAATTATTAAGGCAATAGTTTTCATGCAATAAAACATGCTTAATTCTAGGGTAGAAAAAAAAAACAACCCCACCCAACCTACACCTAAAACAGGAGAAAAGTACCAAACAACATAGATGGAAGCAGTAGTATTAGTGAAGGATCTCCATATCTCTATTCTTCTATTTCTTTTATCATTTAAGAAATACAAAATGAAAACTTTTCCAGTTTAGGAAAGGAGACACGATATTAGAATCCACAGAATATTATTGAAGAATTTAGAACTTAATATTGCCTTTCAAAATGACATGGAACACTGCATCAGTCCAAATTTTGACAATGGAAACTGAGCCAGTGAAATGTGTGCCCTTTCACAGTAAGTAGAGAGCTATTTGAAGCTCCATGGAAAAAATATTGATTTATGTTCAAAGGCTGATAATATTAGTTTAAGGTAAACGTTAGGTATCAAAATAAAATGCATGCAATCCTTAACATAAATGCAAAATCAGATTGCAAAAATTGTTTAAATCTGAAGAAGTTTTTTATATTATAATTCATAACTCTTGAGATCTGCAGATGATAGTATTAAATCCCCTGAAAAAAGGAGGTGGAAAAAAAAACATTTCTGCTGCTTATTTTTGAAACACAGATATTTTCTTTCTCTTAAGTAAGCCTACAACCACATTGGCACCTATTATGCACCACTAAATAACAACTGGATGCTCATGCTTGGAAAGCTGGGCGAGGGAAGCAATTTAAAATTTATTTTCATAGTGGAAAATAGGTTTTGCCAAAATAGTTTCAGTTTATGAAGGGAGAGAACAGCTGTATTTGGTTTATAATAAATCTTTCACAAATCAGTAAAAGCAAATAGACAGCACAACTGTAACCCATAAAAGTGGAAAATATTAAACAACAGACAGTGAAGTTGTTAAACTTTCCCACAGATGCTGTTGGGAGAAAGATTTTGCAGAATTACGTACACGAAATGTGCATGAAAAGCGAACCTAAAGGCAAGGGGCGTTGAAGTGAGGCAGAATTACTTATTGGAGGAATATCCCATTAAGGTGGCTATACCGGGTGCAGAAGAAGGAAGGCATCTCCAGCAGTTTCCTCCTCCCATTACTGAATGTTAGTGCAGAATAATTACTTGCTTGCCAAAGACGACAGGACATTGACCCTGCAGACTTATTGAATTCAGACTTCTCGCCTCCAGGCCGTGTCGGGGGTTATTCAATTTTGCCTGAGGAGGACAATCTATTATGAGAGATGAGTCAAGAAGGCATCTTCCCTGATTGCCCACCAAAACCATTATCCCAGCGTGGAGGGAGCATGAGCAGAGAGGGGATGGAGAAGGCAGCGTTGATGCCGATTACCGGGGGGAACAGATACAATTTGCATTACAAGCAGCAGCAGAGCTCAGGGCAATCAGCCGGGGACGGGGCCGCTGCCCCAACCGGCACCGCACAGCTAATTGCTTGTGCTTGGCCTGGCAACCTTCACCCTCTCAAGGAGGAGGCTGCTTGGCTTGATCTGCAACTGGGGGAAGATTTTTTTATTGACAACCCCCCCCAAGTCATCCTCAAAGGGAAATTCAAATGTTTTTGGTGCGTGTGTTTTAGCACCTCTGAATCTGCCTCTTGTTGCGGCCCAACGGTTGGACACGGAAATTTTTCATCCACTTCATGAGACAGAGAGGAGTCACAGTTTTATTTAAAATGAGCAGACTAAGAAAACCACCAGAATTATCTTCGTGAAGAAAACAAAGCGACAAAAAACCAACCAACCAAACCAAAACCAAAAAAATACAACTGAGGATTCATTTTTGTTGAAAGGCAGATCTGTGATCCTTTGCAACAAACTTGCCCCAGCATCAGTAGGACTCTTTACAATGACTTCTAAACACTTCAAATCAGCACCCCTTTTTCCAGTCCTGTTCATACAAGGTTTGTTCCTAACTTTGAGAGGAGCAGCGTTGTATTACATACCTGAACACAGTTGCTTAATTTATGGAACTAATTGGACATGTAAAATAAATCAATGTTTTCCAGTTCTCAAAGGATACACTCTTCTCAGCGTTGTCTGGTGCTAGTGAAATTGATCTGAAACCTGACTCAAAGCAAAATGAAACCACTGGAAATGCTATGTGGCTCATTTAGCCACATTAAACTCTTTGCTGGTGGGAAAACAGTGCAGGAATTAATGTAAAAAAATAGGTAATCACTACTGAATCTAGGTAATATCAGTATTGAAAAATCCAATTGTTTCCTCAGTTCTTCTACTAAAAACTATTGGGGAATCATCCTCCTGGCCTTCCATTCTGTTTTCCAACATACTGGGTCAGGTGGAAGTGTAAAACTGCTGAGAGAAGATGTTATCTCCTCAAAACAATTTAACAAATCCTAACACCCAAGAAAGCCTGAATTTTTGTCCAGATTTGAAAGCTAGTAAAAATCTACAGCTAGTATTTTTACAAAATTCATGCCAAATATGAATTTTAACACATTCTAGTAAACATAATTCCAACACCAACAACATCCCAGTATCTGAAGGGGGCCTACAAGAAAGCTGGGATACGATTTTTTGCACGGATGTGTAACAAGAGGAATGGTTTAAAACTTGAAGAGGGGAAAAATGAGGAAAAAATTCTTTCCCATGAGGACGGTGAGATGCTGGAACAGGTTGCCCAGTGAGTTTGTGAATGCTCCCTCCCTGGAAGTGTTCAAGGTCAGCTTGGATAAGGCTTTGAGCAACCTGGTCTAGTGAAAGGTGACCCTGCCCATGCTGGGAGGCTGGAACTGGATGATTTTTAAGGCCCCTTCCAATCCTAGCCATCCTATGATTCTATAAAAACCCCTCCTTGCATTGTTCTTCTGCCCGTGATACCACAAATTATCACCTTTAAAAAGAGAACAGAAAATTCTAATATCCATAGACCACCAAAACAAGGCAAAGTGGGTATAAACATAAACTAATTTATTCTGCCACATTGACTGCCCTGTCACTAGTATTTGGGGGTGGTTTGATGGGTAGAGTGTGTACCTGTCCACACATTACCCAACAGATTCCTCTTGGATTGCAGTGAGAGCAAACAAAGGAATATGAAGACTTATTGTCAGTCTTGTTTGCAGTGAATAAGAATATTTCAGGGCTTGGTTTAAGATGTCTAAGTGTTTTCAGATGGATAAGGTTAGTCCTTTCCTCATGAAAACTCAATCCTATAATTAACTACTCTCCTTAAACCAAAAAATCCTCAAACTGTTCATAGTAAGTTTTTCCATTCACATATTTCTTTCACAAAGCAGAACAGTAATTATCAAAGTACCAACGAGGTGCATACATACAGACACTGAGTATCACTTGGGCTACCTGGGACATACCTTTTGTACAAAACTGCTCAGATTTCCCATCCATCCCACCTCACATCAATCTCTGCTGTTGGGCTACCTTGAATAACACAAGGTACTTCTGTTCAAGCACTGAGTGGCCTCATACAGAACTAATGCAGAACTATTATAATATTGTATAATTCATTGTATAATGAAGCAATTGTCAAAACATATTTAAACTTGCTCTGAGGAGAGTTTTCTTAATTTTCTCCCTGGCTTTTCTAGAGTCAGCACTCCTATAACATCAGACAGCTTCAAAGCACTGGAGCAACTTCTGCCTGAAGTGAACCAAGGGACCTCTGACCAAGATCTCCCTTTGTCACATTTTCCGTGTGTCCCAGAGCACAGTATATCCCACACATTGCATGAGGAAAAGTTCTTGAGCAACATATCACTGTAATGAGATAATGATAATAATAACATTTTGCATTCCCAATTCGTGTTTATTCAGTTCAAAGTTAAATCCCAAGTTACATGCATGAAAGTGCTATATTAAAGAAGGCTCCATTTTAATATTTACTAACTTCTTAGTGCCTGACTTGGCAACCATCATAGCATTTTTTTTTTAACCATAGGGGTTTTGAGGGCTTTGTACTCTTTGAGCAGGATTGGGTAAAGCTCTGGATGGATTTTCTTTGTTTTACTTTCAAGCATGCTAATGAAAGAAATTGCTCTGTGGAGCCTCAAGCTGACACTCAAGGGCTTCCTCAGCCATGCTGGACTTCCAGATACCTTGTCCACACCAAAATATAAATGTACAGGTAAGGGCAGCAGGCAGGCTGCCTCTTTTTCCCCAAATCAAACACAGGCAAGGAAAGAAGCAATCAGCTGGCAATTGCATTTTGCAAATAATTGCTGACAATGGTGGAACAGAGACAGCAGAAAATCTTCCCTGTGAACAGGGCAAGCAGCAGAAAAAGGCATCTTCCCTGCCATCCTGCTGTTCCTTGTTTGTCCCCTTTTGTGTCTGCTGGGACGGGACCTGCTACCTGAGGAGAGCTATGGTGCTAAAACATCTCTGCCTTTTGTCAAAGTAAAGATTATCTTCCTAGCACATCTAGAATAATCTGCTAGTCTTAAATATTAAACCCCAACTATTTTGTGCAGTCTCTACACAAACACCATCTATCCACTCTTCCCACAGAGATCACACCAATTCACATCTCAAGATCCTATCAGCATCCCTCTGATCTTTAGGGATACCTGGAGATTATTCTTCATGTGAAAGACATCTTTAATGATTCATTCTCCATCGCTAGCCAGCCCCACCCCAGAGAGAGATCAAAATGGTTCAGCTTCTGGTCTGAGTTCCATTAGAAAATCTCACTATTGGCCTTCCAAACTTCTTATATGAAAGATATTTAAATACAGCTTTTCTTGCAGTAGTGCTAACAGATGGGTACTATAGAAGAACTGCAGGACTTCCACTGCCTCAGTGGCTTCAGTGTACATACAAGTATTTTTCAGGTGATACTGAGAGACCACAGTCTCAAGGGAAAGTTCTGTAGCACAAGCTAGATCTGCACAAACACCACAAAAGCTGCAAGATAATCACATACCTTCCAAAAGGTTGTTTATCAGCCATATGTGGCTGCTTATGACCAGAAAGATGTCTTTAATGAATCAGAAATAAGTGTCCCTGCTTGTTAAGTTGCTGACATATTTTGGAAGTAGGTGCACCAGACAAATTTCTCTTTTCCTGGCATTTTTTGCTTTCTTTCCTGCTAGGTTACCAACCTTACTGATCTCCCCAGCACTGGATTTCTGAAAATATTTTGCAATATTTTATGTATGAGAGTCAGATTAACCAGAAATGACAGGACAAAATACAGAGACAGACACATTGCTCAACACTGCCCACAATTCACTCTCAAAATCATCAATAATTTTCCATGACTAAAGGCAGGAAGATTTGGTTGGGGTGATCATGCTGAGCTCCATCCTGCACTGTGAGCAGGCACCCAGACCCTCAAATTTTACTGCTGCAGAAAATGGCTCTTCTATCATATAAAATAAAGTTGTTCCTCTGCGGAGATAAGTCCTTTATTTCCCAAAGCAACTTTCTTCCTACCACTAGAAGTGCTTGGAGCTCAGTCAACACCTCTTCTGGGAGGAGTGACTTGAGATGTTGATTCTTGAGGTGTTGGCTTAAAGCAACAGAAGTGAGGCAGATTGATCCCATTTGCAGATTTGTCTCTCAGTTTTTATGCTATAGAAACAATTTTTAAGCTTTTCAAGTTCTTTTCTGCCTAGCTTTTAAGGGAGGAAATGCTTTTCCCTGAGCTCACTTTCAACTCAGACACATAATATCTTATCTGTGGCCATTTCAAGCACCTGGTTGGAAACAGTATCTTTTAGACCATCAACACACTCTACTACAAAAATTACTGTTTAGACACTCCCCTGTGTAAGGTAGCTTGCCTAATGCCTTACAAAAGGTCAAAAAAAGCTGTTAAATTTTGCTATTTAAATAATTAGCACCTCTTACTCTTTATAGAATGCTAAAGCTCCAAAAGGAAAACTTTTCTTCTGGACTCCAAGCTATACAGACACCTTTTGTATTACTTCACAAGAGCAAGTTTCCAAAAAGTCAGTAAATGAAAAACCCTGGGGAGAAATGATGAGCAGCACAGGACCAACAAAACACACTTCTCCAGCGTTTCTCTGCTAGGAAGAAACTTGGCTAAAATAAAAAACAGGTTTGCTTCCCAGCAATCCCTGAGTGCCAGTGCAATCTTTGAGAGCCATCACCAGCCATATGCTCAAGTAAAACACAAATATGCTAAACCTGCCTCTGTAATGAATTAGGTCCTCTGGCACTTACTTCTGGTCATGGCCCATAACTCTGAGCTCAGCAGTGTTTACATATATACCTCCATTTGGGAGAGCAGCAGTAAAATCTTAAAGGTCTCTGGTTTCCATATGATATTTTCTGGCATAGATAGATTTTACTCTGCCTTGGAGAGGAGGATTAGAGCACAGACATAATAAAACTTTGTAGCTTCCTTTCCAATGTGGACTTCCTTTCCAATGTGGACTTTTCTTATTAGGATTATGTGGGGACATAAACTGCTCTTAAAAATAGTAAATCTGTTATTATTTCAGTAATAGTTATTATTTGTACATGGCATATATTGTGAGAAAAAGAATTTCTAGAGATGTTAACAGCAAAATGATAGTGATAAATCAATCACCCACACTAAGTTTCCCAGACACAAGAATTGCTTAAGCAAATACCAAACATTCAAAATCAGCTTTTCATTTGCCTGCACTGTTCCATAGAACACATCGAAACCTGGTGTTTAGGGTGAAGGCTTTTTTATGACAGTTCTGTCAAGGTTTGTATGCATAAAAGGTTTAGGAGCACACACAGGTAGAAAAGAAGTCTGTCAAACTGACAAATGAAGAGAACCCTGGTGAGAATGAAATAGGTGAATCACTGAAGGAAAGACTCCACCTTTCAGATGGAGACATCAGAAAAAATATTATCTCTTGGGTTTAGCCATAGCTTGGATGAGAAGATCTTGAGAGAACCTGGTCAAAGCTGGGTGGAGTGAATAGGCCTGGCTGACAGGCTGCTCTAGAGAAGTCAGGCTGACCTGACCTGTATACAGTGACTGAAACAGGAGACACTACCAAGAGGAAATAGAAATCACTGTAAATCTTTGAACCAGAGGTGATGACAAAATGTGTGAGAGGAAATGGCAAAGAAACCGGCCAAGGTACTAGCTTGAGTAAAAGAAAATAGACCCAGGGTAGCAATGGAGAGGAGTTAGTTTGCTTAAATAAAGTTGTCACACAAAAGACAGAAATAAAGACATGAATAAGGTCCTTTGAGTGCTAATACACACTTCTGGCCTGACTGCAACCACAAATATTGTAATAGAAAAATCAGCTCAGCAGCCGTGATTCGAAACAGAATAACCAGCTTCAGCACAACAGGGAGCAAACCTTCTGAGCTCCTTTACACTCCTTAATTGGTTTCTTTGACAGTGTTTTCCCTCTGCCCACAGTGATCCTCTGATGTTTTCCTGCAGAAGTTTTCTCTGGGTTCTTGTAGAACCACTGAAGCACATAAAGTAAGAGTGTTGAGCCAAACCATATCTTAGAACAAACTGTCCAGCCTTGATTACCCAAGGAAATATTAATTTCAAGACAGGCTAGCACCTTGCACTCAGGTCAAGGCAATTCAGTGGATTTCTGCAGGATGGGATTGATTTCTTTTGGTTAGAGATGTGGAAGAAAATAAAACCATCCCTTTCTACTGTTTACAAGAAAAAAACTTTAGGCTTTCTTTGCATCTGAAGGTGCAAAATCCAGTGACATGACAGGGTGCACACACTGACTGACTTGTCACGTGTTGCTTGGGAGGAGAGGCTGACAACCACCTCTCTTCAACCTCCTCCTAGGTAGCTGTGGATGCTCCTAAGATTTGTACTCTGGACCCTTCAGCAGCTTCATTGCCCTTCTCTGGACACTCCCCAAGGTTTAGGTGCTGAGTAGTATTATCTGATATATTTCTGGTATTTCAGCCTTGTGCTGCTGTTCAGACTCTGGGTACCTGTGTCATGTCTTACAGACTTTGGAATGGAGTTGAATTATTCTAATATCATTATTTTCTGCATTGTTTCTCTTACCTCTGTCAAGAAGCTGTCAATTCTCCCACCTCACTGTCAGAAACATTCTTCCATTCAGGCTGACCATGCCAAAAAAACCTTTTAAAGAAAAGGAAAAAAAAAATTAAAGTTCTCTACGGTGCTCTAACAGCTATCTTCCTTTTTAATGTGGGAGCACCAGCACAACTTGCTCAATTGCTTTTGTGTAATGCTCATTTAAGCATATGTGTGAGAAAGCTGGCATATGAAACATTTGGCATCTGGAAGAGTGTTGCAGAAATTAATAGCTCCAGCTTGCAGATAACATTCATATTGACCACTGACCTATTGAACTGTTATATTTAGAAAGATCATTTAAAGGAAAATCTCACAGGCTATTGAATTTGAAGCTGTTCCAGCTACTCTGAAAGGCTTTTTTTTCCCCCCTCCTTTTCTCTCCCCTGCAGTAGAATTCTCCAAGGCAAATGGAGTAAAATATTTTGCTGGAGGGGATACTTTACTTTCAAAATTTATTCCTTTGCACCACAATATATCAAGGAAAAAAAAAATCAAAGACAATAGAAAAAATGTCGAAAGACTTGAAAAGTTTATTTTCAATCTCAGTATGAGAATGTGACAGTAAAGCAGAGATAGTTTTGTTGTGTGAGGAGGGTTAATTTTTATGTTAGGCAGCTACAATCAAACTGAAATAACTCACATTATTTTTTTTATATATATATTTCTTTCCCTTTTGATCCTCTATCAAGGGAAGAACTGTCCTTTCTACTTGTCTCAGACATCTGCTACAGAGGAATTGCCTGTTAATTATCTTGACAGATACAACCTGCAAGCTTGTTTTGATGAGTTGTGATCTATATGATCTAAAATATATCAAAGCATTATGTTTACAAGCCTATTTAGCATTCTAGCAGCATGTATTTCTACATGCTTAGTTTCTACTTCTCTCCTACCAGTATTTTATACGTTGACCTGGCACTTGCCTTCGTATTTGCAATAAGAGGGTCAGACCACCATGAGCACACCCTATTACCTATTTCTCTGAGGGTAGAAATAGGTATAAGACTATTTAATAGTCTGTAAAATCCAAATCCAAGGGAATATTTTGCTGGTCATTTCACCTCATGGATTCTCACCCTCTTTATTCTCTTCAGAAGTCATGCATGACTTTTGTGCCCTTAACAAATGTTTATATTGAAAACAAACAAATACGTGTTATTATTGAAGAGATTCTTGCCAGGAGGTAAAAGAAAGATGTTCTCCTATGAGATTTGCTTACACCCTCCACAGATTGTAGATAGTATAGCTTTACATTTATTGAAATTGTCTTTTCCCCCGAGTTCTAAGAAAATGTGCCTAAAGCTATTATCGCATCTATCGACTCTGTGGGATTTAACGGACGTGGCTCCTGCTCCCAAGTGGTTGGAAAATGACCTCTATGAAGCAAAGTTCAAGCAGAGTGAAAGCTCTGAGACTGAGATTAGAGATCTGTCAGTTGCCTGGTAGGATAAAAGTGTAAAATTATATGTGACGCTGAGTTCAGTCACATCAAACAGCTCAGAAATGTTTACTGAATGAACTACACAGTCGCTAATTACACTTTCCCCTTAAGTATTCACATTATCATGGGCAACAAATACCCAGAGAATCTGGAAAAGGAAAGCTTCTAATAAGTATGCAACAATTACAGCAGGCATGGTTTTGCACCTTAATTTTCTTACAGTGATTATTTTTTAGTGAAGAGGCAAATTTGGCCTGTCGTTGCATACAGTATCCCTGTGTTTCTGTTTCAGGTCTCCTGAGAAAAAGATAGGGTGATGTTTAAACCAAAATATGTCAGCAGGAGCATATCTACTAACACTAGCATAAACATAGCTTTCTTCACAACGTGGTACAAAACATTGCCTTAAACTTGTGACCAAGCTGTTCAGTCTGGCCAGATATACAATGTCTAAATATTACAGCAGCAGCTAAAAATCTGATGAATTAAAGTGCATCAAAAGTGTTCCTCCATTTCTTCCAGGAGGAAGTGCATTTACATTGCCATGGATTTTTTTTTCTTTATTGCAACTTTCCTACTTTAGAAATCAGTTTTCTCTTGATACTAACTCCAAATTTTGTAAGCTAATACAGAAAAGCACAAGTAAGGACTCTTCTCTTCAGTTTTTGCTCACAAAAAGCCCTGACCTTGGCCATAATGCAGAGAGGAAGATACAAGATGCAGGCGGCCCAGGAATTTCTGAGCTAAGGTCTGTGGTACAGTTGGGGTGCAGTGACATGAGGCAGTTCAGGTAAGAAGGGAAGACAGGATCAAGCAGAGCTTCTGCTGCTGGTGTCCACATGCTCCACCACACCCTCTTCCAAACCCCTTTCCCCCAGGCAGAAGCACCAAAACCATTAATGAACCCACAGAGAGAGAAACGTGGCATGATCCATTTTGTGGGCACAGAAGCAAAGCAAAACTCAGGTATGCAGCCCTCCAGAAAGAGAGGTAGCTGCTCAACCTGCTGCCACTTGCACTCTCTAGGTGGTCATTTTGTCATTCTTGTTGGGATTTCTTTCTTTCTTTCTATGAAAATGCATTTTACACAACGGGAGTCTTTTCTTTTTATTCTCAGTGATTTTTTGGATTCATACTATACTTTGACCATGAAAGGAAGAACAGATTTTTTTTGATGGAATAATTTTAGCAGATAAAAACAGATACACCATAAAACTCAGTTTTATCATACTGCTGAGCCAGTCTGGAAAAAAATACTGTCCTGCCATCTGAGCATTTATGCTGTCTACTCAAAGCATAGTTTAGTTAAAGTGCTCTACATTAGCAAGTTTAGACAACAAATTATTTCATAGAAAGATATTTGCTGTAACAGCTATCACTGAAACAAATGTGGCTTTATCTCTGAATTTAATGTATAACTGATATTTTTTATTCTTGAAATTTTTCTTAGATAAAAAATTAGCTTTGGCTAATTCCAAATTATGCAGCATTGTAAAAAATTCTATTTAACAAAAGCAGAACCATAATCTTTTACAATAAAGTCAATAACCTGCTAGTAAAGAATTATGGTTTTTTTCTACCCACTTTTATATGATCTCTAAAACATGTGCTTAATTAAAATTGATCTCTCTCACTTGAAATCTTTACAGAGTGACTTAGAGAAACATGGCCTCAAACACAGTTATTTGAATTTACATTAACGGAAGATATAACCAATAATATGTAATTACTGTTGCACAGTGTAATTTACATTTAATGCTACTCTCTCAAGCAATTTAATCACAATAAAGCATATGTTGTCCCCAGCTGAATTTTGCAGACTACTTGATTAAACCCTTAGAAGTCTGTAAACCATGGTACCTGGCACAATGATCAGCATGCTGGTAATGTTAGTTCTAAGGGGAAGGGGTTGGGGATCAATATGACTATTCTGGAATGATAAGAGTCTGGTGCCAAGTTGTAGTGTCCAGTTCACAGTTACAGGTCATGAGGGGCACATCCCACATATTTTCCCTGTTAGCTGAATTAGCCACACCATGGACTCTGAAGAATTAACTCAACTTGGCAGTGGTGGGAACACGTGCAATATTCTGCTGTTATGCCTGCATGTTTTAAGCCTTTCACCCCTGAGAAATCAAATGCAATCAATCTAATGCCCTTCTATGCATCCTCTCTAGCAGATACACTCTGGAAGTGTTTCCAAAAAAAGAGGTCTACCTTTAGTTTCTGGGAACTTTTCCCATGTAACTTTGATGATTCCTTCCCCCTGCAATGACAATTATGAAAATGAGAAATATACTCCCCACCCACACACACAAAAAAAAAAAAATCAAAAAATCAAAACCAAAAATGTTAAGGTCAGTTAAAAAAATAGAAAGTGTTTTCAGATGTCTTAAAACTTTGGTTTTGGTTTTTTTTTTAATATAAATTATTTTCAAAAATAAAAGGATATGCCCTGGGCTAGATTTCCTGTGGGCTAGGAATGGGATAAATTAAATCTTTGCATTGTAAAAGGTGATCTTTCCTCCCTACCAGTGCTCTCAGCACCTTCAGGTCTATATCCACAGGGAAAAACTCATTTTATTCCCCAGCAAGTTTGGTCTTCAGGGTATCTGACTCCCACAACATAAAACATGCATTATACACTGAAGTCAAATATCACCTGGTGAAAGTGAAAAGGGATGAAAGCCCCTCCTCTTTACAGGTGCTGTCTTAACCCTTCTGGTAGTACCATGGATCTCAGCTGCAGTGCTCTTTGGGCCCAGACAGGGTGTCAACATGCGAAGAAAACAGCAACTTGCAATACCCTCTCTTCTCCATCTATTTTTTTTTCCTCCTGATCTTCCTTCCCTGGTCTAAAAATGCTTTGCACAATGTTGTTTTTCTCTGACGTTTACCCTTCCTAATTCCCATCCTTCCACTCTTCCTGAACCTGATACCTGTGGGTGGCCAGGTGGATTGCTGGTACCACCAGAAGGCACAGCAACTCCACCACTCTTCACAGTCACTCTCAGACACTTCTCCAGGTGATTTAAGAACCGGTTCCCCTGCCACAATAAACCACTCCAGAGCACTCTTGTCTTTTTCAAATTGACCTGCAGGGCACATTTCAGTAGCAGCTTAATTCACCTTCTCCCCTCAAGCTGAAAATGGGAGAGCATTACTTGCTGTATAAGATGAGTCTAAGTCTTGGCTCTCCTATTAGCTGGACTAAGTAAATCATAACAGCAGCCACAGAGCTGCACGTTGATTTAAATGAAGAAATATGGCTTGATGTTAAAATAATTCCTCTAATTTACACGTACCAAAGCATCACACAACCTCTCTTGCCCACGGCACCCCAAATCAAGATGTGCAATAGAGAGAAATTGTTTGATTAACTTCTGGCTTGTAAAACATCTTCTCGTGGCAAGTGTTTAAGCCTCTAAGAGCTGCCAAGTTCAAGCCAGTGTGGCTCATGCTATAAGTCTTTCTGGAGTCCTTTGGGCCACCCTGTAACAAGAGCTACCATTTTGCTGTCGCTGTCACTTCACATATCCAGTCTCTAAAGCTCTGTTTGTTGTTTCATTCTGTTCTATGTCTCCCTGAGGAACTTCTTCATTTTAATATAAATAGAGCGCTTCATCATGCAGTGCCAGAGACTCATGGAAGGTACAACTCTCAATATTACTGAAGATGATGCATACAGATGAATTTGGCAGCAGGTCACAAACAAAGGGCCTCAATGAAAAGGGGAAAGCTTCCTAACCCAAAGGTACAGAAAGGAAGAGTTTGAGAAAGGGGAAATTAACACATTTCTCTGCTAACCGTTGATTTGATCATTATTTGCAAACATTACCTGAGGCAGATAATTATGGCCTTTTGCCATATGTCACAAATACATTGTACAGTATGCACATTTTTAAAGTTTTCTTTTTAATGGAATTTTTTCTTTTAACGTTTTGGAACCAATTTATCTTCCAAATAAGGATATCTCTTTTTTTAATCCCTCAATATTACAAAGAAAAAAAAATCTTTTCTTCAGAAAACTTTGTTTTAGGAAAGTGTTTGTTGTGGAAACTTGAATAGCTGTTTTTAATGTTGTTTAAAACTTTGTGTAGTTTTAAATTTTACCTTTTTGTAACCACCCATTTATATAATGTGGTCAAGGATATAATAAAAGGAGATGGTATCGTAACATTAAAATAGAAGAATTAAGATATGATAGGCTAATTGAATCGAGGATACCCAGGCAGAAGCAAGAAGCTTGTTGTGTTATGTCCTGAGAAAATATGAAATTAAAAGGCAGCTTTTAGCACTTTCATAGTATCAGTAGATAATAATAGTACTACTGATAATAATAATAATAATAGAAGAAGAAAACCTGCATGTCACTCTATGACATGGTAGCTGTGATATTACATGTTCTGGTCTCCTAATGTGTAGGACAAAGAAAATTTTTTATATTTATGGAAGTGTCTCCTATAAAAGTGACATTGAGATGTTTCAGAAGAGATTAATTGAACTGGGGATATTTTAGTTCTGCAATTTTTACCTCTCATCCTGGTGTATAAACCCAGTTCCACTGACAGGTTGAATCTCATCCTGTTCTGCACACAGTAACACAAAAGGATTACATGAAAGTTGGGGTTTGCCTTGGCAAAAGTACATTTAAACCAGGCTGTCCACCACTTTTAGGCTTTAGCATCTTATTTGGATAAGTGCATCTATCCTGTATATATGAAAATGCTTTGGAGATTGTATCAGTTCGTGCTGGTCATGCCAGTTTAACAGCTTACTGCCTGACAGTTATTTGCATTTCTTTTTCCTTTTCTGCCCTCTGCAGTGAATATGCAGGTTCGCTCATATATTGATGACACTTTTTCAAATGCTACATGTGCACAAACATCCCAACTATTTGAAAATTGCTAATATCCAGTTACAAAATTAGAAGTGGCAAATATGTGGCCATGAAATTCAGCAGTTACAAAGCAGAACATTTGTACATTGTAAATTCCTGTACATTTCTTAAGTTGCATGATGGGGCGCAGCAGGTGACATCCAATTTTATGTGCACTTTACCTTTCTCTAACACCCCCTCTCACTCCCTTCCCTCCTACCAATGCTGCTGAAGTACGGTTTCATTTATTTGCTTTAGTGCTCAAAAAATTAATTTCAGATAATTGAATCAAACCAAGGCTGATAACAGACTTTCCTTTGACTGGGTCTCTTGGTATGGCCACATATGTGCAGATGGATGTAGGTGAGAGTGAGCACAGAGGGAGGGTGGAGGTCACATTTTAATATTTAATGGAAATACAGCACTACACTTTTCTGCCATCCACCCTCTCTCCTCCTCACCACGGAATACAAGCTCCTCAAATTTATTACCTATGTAAATTTGTGACTCTGCTGGGAGGCAAACGACTGCCATTATCCCTTTTCTAGGACTCAAAAATTCAGCCTGGAGCCACGTGGTCAGGCCAGACCCTAGTCTTCCTCTTTGCTGCCCAGTAGCATAGCTCTGGGCCTGCAGGTTTCACTTTTGCAGCCATTCCTGATAAACAGGAAAGTTTGGCAAGACTTTCAAACTAAACAACATTAAGGTAAGGGCAACTCTGTTCACTGGTAGTGGTGGTGAGCAGAGGTTTTAATGTCCCAGCTCCATCCCCTGCCCCTCAGTGAGTTACTTTGCATTGAGAAGTCAAAAGTAGATTCTCTCCCTGCCTTCCCCTCTCTTTACCAAGAAAATTGCACACAAAAAGCTCAGATCAGACCCAGGCCACACGACCCTCTTGCACAGCACATGGGTGACAAAGTCCCCATACCCAGACACCTCCCTCCCAGGGGACAGTTCTCCAGCACAGTCTTTCTCTTCCTGCAGAACCCAACAGGTAGGAAACATCCTGTGGAAATCTGTGGAGCAAGGCAAATCAAATGAAATTTATTCTTATGCACTGTGGAACTGCTCCTAGGCATGTGTAAGGGCTTTTCTTACATAGGCAACTCATCTGGTATATTGATCCTGTGTTCTTTTTACTATAGCTGCAAATTTCAGCTTTTTTATAAATAAAACCAAATTGCTTAAATGTTAAAGATATCAGAGGAGTTTACATCAGGGATATGCCAAGACTTGCAAAACAGCCATGCACAAAAACAAAGAATGCAGATCTATTCAATTGAATGCCTTTTTATGCATTTTTAGCATAATGATATGCTACCAAGGTACATCTTAAAAAATGTGTAATATATACATGAATCACATCTCAAACAAATATTATAGAAAATACTTGTTTGATATCACAAAGATGCCCTTTTACCCAACCAATAAAATGTAGAGCTATGTGATTATTTTCAAATTTATAATATTCTGCATCATTAGCATCCTAGTGTATCTTCAGCCACACTACTCAGAGTAAAATTCTACCTGGGGAGTAGAGGGGGGGTAAAGTCTACCTCTTAACTGTAAAAAGTACTGAGACACCAGCAAAGGTTGCTAAATAAAAAATTTATACCTTAAGTGAGGCAGAGCATTGGACACCAGCATAAAGAGGCAACGTAGAAATTATTAAATAATCTTTCTCAAATTCTACCATCATGTTGTAAATTAACTGGTGTCAGAACTTAGTTCCAGTTGCCAAAAAAATTAAATAATTTATTGTATTTTTGAGGAAGTACTTGTGTAACTCTCATCTTCGCTCTGTGCTTGAAGCCTTTTGCCTCACCTGTGTCAAAACATCATAATCTTACAGCTGCTAATTGCAGCAGAGTGGCGCCTTGAGTTATTTTCGTGGTCAGCATGAGATGTCATGTGCCCCTGTATGTTGTAGTAACCCTCAATCAGGCCTTTCCACTGTAAAAAATTTAATGTGGAATAAAGAAGGGGTGGAAACTCCCAACATCATTTTAATCTGCAAATACATTTTCCTTGATAATAACATAGAATTAAGGTGATTTGATTATTTGTCAAATTTAGTACTTCAACAGTAATGCTAGGGGGTGGAACCCATTAACTAGCTAATGCTTTTTAGGCAGTTCATCAAAATAAGTGCATAATAGTTCAGTTCCAACTATGTGGGGCTTTTGCCCTATCAGAAAAGGAGTGAATAAAAGGCAGAATTTAACAGGATGAGTCATACCAACCACATTAAAAACTTACCTTTTAGGGAACACATTAGGTAACATCCCACAGCCCATATTTAGTAACCCTCTGACTGACATTGGGAAGAATTTTGCTGTGTAGGAGCCATGTAGGAACTCCGGATTTTGGGTAACTCAATTTAAAATGCCAGAGGATCAGAGGTGTTCTGAGAATCACAAACAACTGATTTCTTTAAAAGAGCATTTTCGATTCTCTACAAGTTTCCTGCTGAATTCTCTTTCAGCTGAGAATATGTATCAGGTTTCCTGGAAACCATCCCACTATGGCATGACTATAGCTCCAATATAAGCAGTGAAGCACTTAAAAGGGGGCTAATTAGCTATTTGCTATACTTGACAGATAAAAGATGTATGCAAGCACAGAGAAAAGACTGCAAATATAGATATCCCTGATTATGTTATTGTCCAACATTTTAATTAATTCCTTAGACCATCTTTGCGTAATGCAAAAAGGTTTTAAAAGATGTGATAGTAACAGGACTGTGGTGTTTCTTTAACTAATCACCATCACTGCAGGGTGCTGGAAATTTTAAAGCACGTTTTATATGCTCAGTTTTACTTTCACTGGCCTTCATTTTTCCTTTATTTGCAGAGCAGCAATGAGAAAGATGGGATTTGATTCAACTAGAGTGCTGCCCAAAAGCCACGGTGGATGCCATGTTGGCATGTTAATCATCTGCAGAGACAGGCTGGCCGGTACCTACAAATTGGGGCAGATGATGATCAAACCTTTGGACTCTGTCTGCAACTCATTCACTGGGTGGGAAATTAACGCAGCTTCTCTGAGACTCATTTTAACTCCCCATAAAATCAGGGAATCATATTTACCTGTCACTTGTGAGCACTGTGTGGCTCTACACACACCCCCACCCCCAAGTTCTCTGAAAACCTCAGAAGAAATTTCCTCACACTATAATTCTGCATCTAATTTTAGCCAAAACCAAACGCCAAGTTGTGTTGCAATGTGAGGCTGGCTGAGTAAAGAAATGCATTAACTAAACTTTCTGAAACAGAAACATTTTGCACCAGGGTTTAGATTCCAGCAGGAATTACAGCTCCTTCCCAGTTTACTGAGGCAGTATCAGAAGGTCACAGCAGTATGCAGTCACCTTGGCTATAAATCCTTTTGGTGTGTTTTCACTGAAGTTGCAGGGAGGAAAAATTTGGCCCATGCCAAGTCAAAATAATGAGGTTCCCAGGTAAGAAGGTAGCTACTAACAGCTAAATAGCAGTGCAAACCAACAGCAGCATTTTAAGCTTTGTTAATAGACAGGGGGCAGATACATTAAAGAAGCAGACGATTTGTTTGATAAGCAATTGATATCTGACAGGCCAGTGACAGCCTGGATGTCAGGAGATGGCTGCTCCCGTCTCAGTAGGTGACTTTAAAAACTTCACTCGGGGAAAAATTACTGTCAGGCAAGAGGCAGCAAGGCATAGCCTAAGGCACTATCTGCCAATAACTAAGTCCTAGGGAAAACTGATTTGTGGCTTCTGATCACATGAACCTATAGCCTTCACTATTGACTAATTGTGGTTCATCTGGATGTAGATCTATCTTGGCTAACAAGAAAGCACTAGAGGTCTTCATTTAGCCATTGAGCTGAGTCTCTGGAGACGTGTGTGCAGCTGTCTTTACCTTCTTACCAATCAACACATCAAAAGCTGCAGAATATATTTCCACTTTCAGAAATGCAAACTGCAAGTGAGATAAAGTTGCCAAACTAGACTTGAAAAAGAGTGAATGATTATGACTCTACTCCAAATACGAAAGATAAATCATTTATGACCGTGCAGAACTTTGCTATCTATATAAATTTAGAAGAGATACAATGGAGCCAATTTATCAGCTGGACAGCCACATCATTTTAATGTAACTGTAAAGGATCAAAACAATTTCAGGTGCCTTTTTATTTCCTGCAAAGCATGAAACTGGGGAAAACACAGAGCAGGTGGAATGCACATTCTCTTGCACAAAATGACCATTGAATGATGCTCTTTTGATTTATTTTGTTTCAGTGAATATAGAATAATTAAATATAATCTACCAGGTTCCATGAAAATCAGCTGTTAATGACTATACAAAGAATCCTACCTTGTCCGTGTATTATGCTAAAATTGTTAAAAATATTAGAAAGTGCTGTGATGGAAGTCTTTGAATCTAGAGCTACATAAGAGACAAGGTCAGCAGGTTTGACTTCATCACTTCATCGGCTGCTTCTCAGGTTTGCAGTTCTTGCATTTGAAGGCACTATTGGCAACACACAGAACATCATACCACACAGAATACCAGATATTCTCAAGAGAAGAGTAAAACAAGTTCTGGATGAGGATGCACAGGAGTTCTTTAACACTGAAATATCATATGGAAATAAAAGGTTGTTTCTGTAAGAAGTAGGAGGTGATGATGGAACTGTTTGCTTACAAAGAAGTTGACACCAAACAAGGAGACTGTTTGCTCATCTCAAGCCCTCTCAGGTTTCCTGGTACTTGCTTTGAACACTGGATAGCTGCTTTGTGAACCAATTGCCTTTCTTCCCATTTGGAATTGGAACTCTCCAGTTATCTGGAGGAAACAGCCTGTATCTGTGATATTCTGTGACAATAGAAAAGCAACTCAAGGAAATACTTGGCAGATTATAACATTTGGAAATGTCTAAGCATTTCTGAAAATATCTAAGCATTGAAGACAGACTCTTGAGATAGTCTATCTCTGCAGGAGTTTGAGAACTGGTTGGGTAAAACGATCTTTTCCACTCAGTGTTGGCACATTTTTAAATTACTAGGGCAGAGATTTCTATAATAAGGACACAAATCTGTACATCTAAACCAAAACGTCTAAATGTTCTATTTGCAGGACTCCAGAGACACTAGATCCACATAAGAAATATCAGCAATGTAAAACGTAAATCCCAGTTAATTTCACCATGTTTGAAAGGAGATTGCAGACTTTTGGCAAAACCTTGTATTTCAAGGGAGACTCTGAAGAGTTAGAAGATCCAGCAGGAAGGTGGCACCATAACTATGACAAAGAAAATGGAATTTTCTTTAGAAAATAGAATGCAGTTTTTGAGCTCTAGCAGGTCAGATGTCCTCCACAGATTCCCTTGATTCTTTAGGAGGCTGAAGGCACCTGTATACAGTCCCCACCAGGGACACAGCAGCCACACACCCCCTCGTGTCACACAGTTTATTCCTGGCCAGTGAGGACAGCTGCAGTTAGAAAGGGCAGCTTGATGTTCAGTTCCATTTCCCCTGAGCTGGTGCCATCCATTTGCAGGAAATCAGGTCAGCAAGGCCTAACGTGCTTCAGGACTTGCTCTTTTGCATGCTGAGGAAGGCACAGGATCAGAATTTGATACCAGCATCTATTTGCAATAACTAGGGTACAAAAGAAGTTTGGTATGCAAGTGTGAGTTCCAAATAACCCCTTTCTTTTCTTTTGCTGTCCCAAGAGGAGAGCTAAACAACTCCCCTTGTAGATTTTTTGGTGGTGGTGGTTGGTGGCTTTGGGTTTTTTTTTCATTCATAATAAGGTAACTCCAACACTTGCAGCATGGCAGACTAACCATAACGTGAAAAAAGATTCATCTACTATGTGCCATTATTGATAAAACTTGAAGGCATTACCTCATGTATTGTTTCTAGATAATGTGTGAGCCCAACCCAGAGTCACACCAAAGAAAAGCCTGCTAAGCAGGATTGCCCTGAAGCTCTGTGGTAGGGCACGTCCCTCACGCCTGGGTGGTCAGAGGAACTGGTTCACCCGTCCCCATCTGCACACCACACTGCCCCTGTTTCTCAGCCAGCTTCATGAAATCCAGAGCTTTGGGATGAAAAAAATTGGTCCAAAGCACAGAAACTGTTTATTCAACCAGTACTGCTAACATTCTAATGCTGTTTAGAATAAATCAGGGAATTTAATGAGACCACTGCTAAACACTGCAGTCAGAGAGACTCATTTGGGAACTGGTACAAGTGTACTCAAAACAACACTCAGCATGTGCATATCACCTACCTCATTTTTATGTGCTTGTCTCCTTTTTTCTTAATTCTTTTCACCTAAAAACATTTTATTCCCCCACAGGTACAGTTTTCCAGTTATTTTCTGCCATACGGATTAAGTGCTATATAATAAAAAAAAAAAAAAAAAAAGAAGAAAGACACCACCAATGTATGTAGAAGGAGACCTGCCTTATACTTTGCTAACATTATAGCCAGATTTCATGGTCATGGGAAAACAAAACACCCCAAATGGAGCAGTTATTAATTCAATAAATCCAGCTGCTCTCAGTGCTCTGGGCAAAAGGCAAAGTTAAAAGCAGCTGCTCACTGACGACATGTGCGACCTGACCAGGGGAAGGTAGCTGTTTTAGCACATCATCCACCACTTTGAAGGCTGACTGCACCCAATTTCTTAGACAATCTACACACCATTTTCAGTTCTGTACCTCCATAATTTATCACAACAATACCTCAAGCATACAGATGGGAGGGGGGGAATGAAAGCAATTTACAGTATCAAGATGAAAGAAGCTGGACGGTTCAAGAGGACCTACTATGTAAATCATATCCACAACTTAAAGGAATGTCATCATAATATTCTGGAATTAATTTTTCCAGCATTCCTATATAGGTCAAACAAAGGTAAATGTAGCTTCCTCCTCCCCCCTGCCACTATATCTGGAGTTGTTTATCAATATGTTAAAGAGGAAATTGATTCTACCTCCCCTTTTCTACGTGGGCAATAAGAACCTTACATATCAAAACAGCTAACAAAAACAATGGTGATTAGTAAAAAATTATGCAATCTGCCTCTAGATCTTCACTTCAGATTTCAGGCACATCCTTCAGAAGCTGCTTTTCAGATTACTCAAGATTAAGCAAAGAAATATTTTCTACCAACAGGCTAGATCATGCACAGTGTATCCTATTAAGACATATCTCACCACTCCTAGCTAACTTTAAAGCACAAAAGTTATATCCAGCCCTCATAACATTTCTAACAAATTAAAAATAGAATTGAGTGATTTGTAATCCATTATTTTTTGCTGTTTTCAAACACAGACCTATATTTTCCAACAGTTTTTTAAATTATGATGCTAAACATGTCTGATTAATAAAAGTCGTGTGGGAAAATACTAATTTTCCTCTATAAGTCTTTCCAGATAAACTTTGCTTTTTTATTGATGGTTAGGTAACCATTTTTTGCACACAACTTTACATCTTCTGTGTCCATCTGGTGCCCCATATAGTCCCAAGAACAGCCAAAACTCTGTGTGTGCAAATCTCTATACAGTTTCCCCTCTTGTCTCAATTATGATGATATATTTATCTAAAACCCCTTTGAATTTAACTACAATTATTGTGCTCTTCTCAGCACTTGAACTGCAGCCTGCCTCTTAGTCTCCCTTTCCCCCAGGATTTGCTTTTAAAGGTACAGGCATGTTAACAGTTTCAAACAGCTGCTATGGAAAAAAATAATCGTGGATGTTTCCTTCTTCCTCCCTCGTTTGTGGATTTAAATCTCAAAATACACTGAGGCTGAGTTGCAAGAAGCAGTTGCAGTTACAGGATTAACTCCAGACACCTCCTGCTCCAGCAGGCTTGGAGTTGGGGCTTATACCAGTGGAAAGGTGATACAAGAGATATTCATCTCTTGCTTTCACACTGGTGGGTCCTGACATTTTGGGTCAAGCAAACTTTTAATGAATGGGAAAACTATTTGCAGCTATATTTAATTATTTCTAAATATATTCTGTGCTTTTTGCTCCTTCCAAGGAATGTATCTTTTGATTTCAGGCAGCCAGTTTTAAATAGAAGAGGCATCTGAAAAAAAAAAAATTAAAAGCTTTAGACTGTGTTTCTGCAGGATATGTAGTATATTTGGATTATGTGATTTCATGTAGGAAAGGGAACTCACTTCCATAGAAAGGAAACAGGAGGTAACATATTCTCCCCTGAATGGGTAATCCCTGTATTTCAAGCCTTGCTTCATTTCAAATCATTAGATAATTTTCTGTGTGCACAAAGGTCAGATGTCCACTGAATGTGTAAACATTCTATTTCTAATACCAACCTTGATGTAGGCATAAACGCAGACCCCATCACTCCCTACCCCACGTCCTTTGGATGTGTGTTATTCAATTTAACATCACCATTACCTTATCATCCAGTTAATAAGGAAGAATATAAAACTGTGCTTCCAATATCCTGACTCTTTGCTGCAATCACTCCCAGTGTGACACAACCCTGCTACAGAAACTGACTGCAAATTACACTTTTGTTTTTTCCCCGTAAGTTTTAACATGTTACTTTGTATGTCCAGCTCATTTTCCCAGGGCAGATCCCCTCTGCTAGACCTTGGTATCTTGACAATAATTGACTCTAAACTATGAGGCTGCCATGTAACAATACAACCCACAATTTTGTGGGCTGATCATTTAACCCCATTTCACTGAGGCTCCACGCACTGGGAGTGGATCACCAGATTTAAGGCTCACAATGTCACAAGTGGGTATTTGTCACCTTGCTTGGCTAAAGAGTTGTGTGAGAATGCAAATTTAAGAGGGGATGTTTCATAGTTCATATCTAAACACTAAAAGGTGTTCAGGCAGCATTTCCTCAAAATCCTAGACAGTTCACTGTGCCTCTGGTTTTTACAGCCATGCAGGCATAAAGTGTTTTAAAGGGACTTCTGTTAAAAAGAAGCTGATAACAAAATACTGAAAAATAGTATGGTACCTACTGGATCTCCATCCTAAATAGTAAAGATCCTTCTACAGTAAGTAGTCCTGTACTAGCAAGTGGCTGATTCAATACTATTATTCATACAGAAGTGGACTAATTAATAAGGATGCAACTGTACCTCACTACAATTTCATCAGCTTCCAAATGTGCATTCATGTTACCATTTCACTAATGAAACCACTATGATTTAACCAAAGTTTTGGAAATGGGTATATTTTCTTGCTATACATTAATTTTAAAATAATTTATGTCTTCTCCCTCACATAAAGAAATATAGAAAATAAATTCTTACTTGATTATTTCTCTTAGGGCTGTATCAGTTTGGACTTGCAGTGGGGTGGGGAATCATTTTAGTCCTTTTGTTTAGAGTAGAAGGTTATGGTTCATGGTCTATCACCTGCACTAGGTCTGGGCAGACTGATTGGTTGAATCTGTGAGCCCAGGGCACAGAGAGAAGGAATAGGGGAAGCTGGCAGAAGTGGCATGAATCTGTTTTTCCCTGTTTTGAATTGCCAAATACTGAAAAAGAACAAAAGGAGTCTGAGGCTGCATAAGCCACCAGGGTGCTGAGGCCCTGAACTTCCCCTGTAGCACTGCAGGAGCAGGGTGTGATGGCCACTGCCCCCCAACCTCTGGCCAAGCCTATGGAAAGGGGATGAAGGGCATCCCAGGAGCTCTCCTGTCCTGGGAGGCTGGTTTGCCACCATGACAGAATTTTTAGCTTCTATATCTGCAGAGCAGAAAGCCAGAAAATATGCACACAGTGATAATTCTTGTACCATGCTACCCCTTATGAGCCATTCTGATGCAATGGCATTCAGAAGGGAGGAAAGAGCATTCCTTCCTTCTTAGTTTGTTTTCCCACATGGTGACTGTAACCACTCATTTTCCATGTTCTTGGACATTCTTCCTTTCCCAGTCCTGTGTACTTTCAATATTCTGTGTTTAGATCTAGAAAAAATAGCCAAAAAGTCTTTCATGCTCAAAACCTCCTTGACTTATTAGTATACACTTCACAGCAAAGATATGTGCATCACTTGTACTACAATTGTTGCCAAATAATGACACGGTGAATGTTGCATTCCTGCTGTCTTTAGACAGCTGTCAAAAGGTTTTTTCTCTTCTTTAAGTTAACAAGGAACAGAAAAAAAATCCACAGTCATTTATGCACCTTCAGCACTAGCCGCCAGAGAAAAACTCCAGTTGCAGCAGACACTGTAATATAAAATTTTCTCATGCAAGTTCAGAAGAGAGCATTTCTGCTCAGGTAATTGTATAAATTAGTAATCAGTGCTCCATGGCTATAGCCTGCATGCCAGCTGTAGGACAAATGCATCTCTATCACAGGAACTTGTACTTTTATTTCTAATTAATCCTTGTGTTACAAATGCAATCACAGGACTGCAAGTCAGCTTTACTGCTGTTATCAGCCACTGTAACACAAGGGGAAGGAAGCTGTGACATGCATGCAATGTCACTTCCAAGGGATGGATCCTTCTAGGGATGAGAAAAGAAAAACCCGTCTGCATTTGACAGCATATTTGGTACTAAAATAAAAAATATTCTCTTTTTTCTACGGCTGACTGATCTTCACGTGGAATCCTGAGCAGGTATAGATTGGTGTATATATCTGGGCTTTATAATTACTGACTAATAAGTCTCACTAGCCCACGACAGCTGTGGGCAGTGCCACAGTAAGTGACAAGGTTTGACTCTTCTATAACCACGGGTTTAAATTTGGTGCTTTATCTGTGTAAGCTTAAAAAAAAAAAAAGAGTGCCAAGCATTCAAGCATTTATGTTTAATCTGATACACTGAATATCCCTGAAGACTTACTCTATAGTAGTTTTCTTTAGAATGCTACACAAACTCCTTTCCCCCACCCCCCCCCAATTCTTGCTTTCTTTTAAATAACAAATTTCTTTAAAACAATAAAATAGAGTATGAGACAGAAAGCTTATATTTCAGGGAAGAACAGCATGAGAGGCCAGGGAGGCTGCATAATTGGGTGTGATGTGTCAGTTTCTCTAGTGACTGGAGGGACCATTCTGTCATCACTTCCGCAGCGCGTAAGCAAGAGGATGGCACAAATCCCTGAGTCTCCCATGACTTAACCAAACACTGGAATGTCCTCCAAGAGAAAGTTAGGCAGGAGCTGTGCAGGTGGTTTAAACATTAGTGAAGGAAGCAAGAGAAGGGGGGGATGTAAGAGAAAGACAAAGGATGAGAAAGTGTGACAGGAAAAGCAGGACTTGGCCAAACTGGTAGATTCAAACCGGTTTTGCTAAACAAACTGGAGTCCTAAAACCAAAATAATTGTATTAATCCAAAGCCACCCTAGCTAAGGGGAGCTGTATCTTATTTTACAGCTTTGGACTACTCTGCAAACACAGCTTTTTTATTATTTCTCTAGTTGCTTTCTCTTTCCTAAAGGGAAAAGAGGAAAAACTAACAATGCATCATACTTCACCTAACCTGTGAGCCATTTCTGGGCAGGCAGGTAAACTCAGTCAGTAGGTAAGAGATGCAGCTGCAGTCCTTTCTCCCTAAGCCTTCCTGGGAGTTATCCTATTTGTCAGGGCTAGGATTCACTCCCCCTACTTTAGATGCCAGGAATACAAAACTTCAGGTTGCAGCTGGTTATCTCTTTATATTCAAAGGAAAGAAATGGGAGATCGCCAGGATGGTTCATCTGGCAAATTTTAGGTACCAGTCATAAAAAGGAATGCACCCTAAAAGTGTCATTTTTCTTCCATGGATTACAAGAGTATGGACTCATAATTCAAATGCAGACATCTACATATACAGAGCATATAGTCTTACTGTATGCTTGTTGTATATGCTTATTGTATCAGAGTAAAACACCAGCATTCAACTAAGCAAAAAAGAAATCTCTAGGTTTCTTTATTTTTCTGTTTTAACTAATTCACATTTAAAGCATACCTTTTCTGTAGAATCTGTATCTGAAAATCAAAATCCTAATAAATTTATGGTACATAAATTATTTCAGATACTATTAGAAATTGCCTGAAATAGAACCTTAAGCTCAGAACTAAAGCTAGTCTGAACACTATGAAGCAGTTTAATTGGGTTTATATTCCTTTTCTCTTTTTTCTCTGTGTTCTTATTACTAGGAAGGGAATCAGGAAGGCAAAACACCCAAATGAAATATTTCTTGAGCAATAATCCTTTGATTAGGACCAATTTACAAGAAATTTTGTTCTGAGGAGAAGAACTCCATGTTTGTCAGAGTAAAGGGCATCCAGACAGCAAAGCTAAAGCAGGTACATGAGAAATACCATAGTGCACACAGCCTTGTATCTTGCAGTGTTTGAAAGGCTTGCATTTGAAGAGCATGCAAAAACAGAAACAGATTTTCTTTCTACCCTCTCTGCATTATATATTAGATTATTGTTGCCATACGTGAGACCTGTGGAATTTGGAAAAGAGCTTTCTTTATGGGCATGACAATGAATAGGATGAGCTCCAGAAATACTATGCCGTAGGGTACATGTTTTGAGACAGGTGTCCCAAGCAAAGAAAATCTTGTATTTGACTTTGCTAGCCTGAAATGTACATTAATCACCTGGCAGGGTCACTGCAGAGATCAGAGGATTTATTAGTTCAAACATCAAACATTTATTAGTTCAAACAATAGGGTAGAAAATTATTAGCTTCATATAAATGACTATAAGTGTTCTATTTGGCTCTGTCTGCAGCCACAGTGGAATTCAGAAGAAAAAAAGGCTAAGAGCAATAATGCCTTAAAACATGACATATTATCCACTTAGGGGAAAAAAATAAAAAAAACCAAAAAAACCACAACTGTAGAGAACACAATCAAATCCTTTGTTTAAAATGCCCTAATTCTTTATTTCACTATAAAATATCCCTAGGTGAATTTCTTTTAGAATCAGAAAATTTATTCAATTAGCATATTATTTTACTCTCAAATACTACAAAATAGGAATTTCTTTTAATTTCTGTGTTTACCAGGACAGAAATCTGTTTGACTCCCCTCATCCATTTTCATCTTGTGCTTAACAGTGAAGGGACTGTGAAGAAGGCAGAAGCTATCAGTAAATATTATTAATACAGAACAACAAACCAGAAAAGAAGCATATGGTTCTTATTTTTAAGGCTGAAACTACAGATACAACTGGTTGTGTTTAATTACATTTCTATTTTATATATATGCTTATATATATATAAAATGTCATTTCAGTCATTTAACCACTAGGAGCAGAAAAGTTTTTTTAAAATTCATAATACTTTTAAAAGCTTACACTCCATTCTTTTTTTATATATATGTATATATATTGATACCTATCTACTGATGTTTATGTTGTTACCTCTCTTGTTTAGACTAGGGATATCCAGTTCCCATAGAGCTAATGCAGGAAATAATTTTTAAAAAAAAACATGCTGGGATAACAACTTCTGATAGACACATTTTTCAAAAACATTACTCCAATAATGAAAATTTACTGATCAGTCTTGCAAATCAAGCAACACAGGAGTGAAGAAATAGCAAACAAATCATGGAGTTAGAGAAATACTTTGAAATTACTCTTAGTTTCTTAACCAAGGTTATTGAATTGCATATAAAAGAGACACTGATAAGAGAGAGCTTCAGGGAGAAATCCACTCTATTCAACATCCTTGAAGAGACAAGAATTTCCAATTTCAAAGAATCAAATTCCCAGGTATTTTATTACTCTTCCTAAAGCAGCAACCAGACAGAACGGCAGCCAAGGGGACACAGGTCCCACAACTCAAACCAAATGTAAAGTCTGATCCTCCAACCCCAAAGCCATCCCAAAGCTTTACAGAGATCTGGGGCAGAAGTAAAAGTTTATCTGAGCAAGATGAGTATCAAGTGCAGAGCAAAGTTGCCTGCAGGTTGCCCAAACTTTCAAATTAACTGTGCTCAGGAAGAGCAGATGTAGAAATGGACCTCTGAGCCCAGCAAACTGCCTGGAAGTACCCTTATTTAAAAGATGAAAATACGTGTGTGTATATATATATATATATAAATTATGGAGTCCTTTCCAATAGCTTTTAAGGTAATCTGCTAAAAAAAAAAATACAAAGCCATGTTATTAAAAAAGTTTAAAAAGAATTCTGATATAGGAAAACAGATTTTAAAAGAAACCCAGCTTGCACAGTGGAGGGCAATTGTCAACAGATTCCCCTGACCTCTTATCACCTTGAAATCACCTTGAAAAAGAATAAACTTTGAGATTATAAAGATGTTTCACACCACAAAAATTAATTAATTGATTGTAGAGAGATTTTTTTTGGCATGTGATTGGGAAAAAATATTTGTCAATGAATATGAAGTAAAATACAGACAGAAAAGGCAATTCCAGTTATACCTATATGATGGATACTAAGTTGAAGTTTCAGGAAAGAAACTGGGGACACAATGTGAACAGGAAATACCAGCTCAGTGTATGGCAAGAGAAAGAAACAGTAAAAACAGATTCAGAATTATATGAACAACAGATGAGGAGAAAAAAATTCTTATGCCACTGTGCAGAGCATTGGTGTAGCAGCCTTGACTATTGGATGCTGCTTTGAGCTCCATAAAAATACAGCAGAACTTAAAAAAATACAAAGTGTGTCTAGGTTGACCAGGAATTAACAAAGATGCACAAGCCATTCTCTAGGCAGGTACATTAACTAGTCTGGGACCCTTCAAAATGGCAAAAAAGGGGCAAGCGAGGGAGAATTTATTCCCTATTATCAAGCTGGTGTTGTCAAGGTAATGTTATGAGGTAAGAATTTCCACTGTGTCACACAACAGAAGAACTAGGGAATATCAAATTAAATTGTTCAGCAGCCCGTTTAAAATAAGCAATTTACCAGGAATTATTTCCTTCAAATAGTTCATCATTAAATTAGTTGCCTAACAAACTTCTCACTCCATCACACAAAAAGTGCAAACAAAAGTAAAATGTGGTTGTGCAATCTTGTTGAAGAGAGGACTATTAAGGATACTCAAATGAATAAAAATTAACAATATGATAAAGTTTCTAAAACTGAGATGATTAGAAGATGGAAAATACTCTCCACCAGATGTGCTTGTAGTCTTTCCCTAGTCTACCAGCCACTGTCAGAAATAAGTTGGTGGAATAAATGTATTTCTGGTATGATTCAAAACACTCACTCAGTCACACAGTTCTTATACCAAAAGGTCCAGGAAACAGATTATATTTGTCTACCAGGCTGGAAAAACTATTTATTAGAAAACACTGACAAAAACACTGTATTTGGTTTGTTAATTTCCATTATTTTTGTTTAAAATACTTCAGTTTTATACAAACCAAGAAAGTTGCACTATGTTAAATGCAAATTCCAAGGCTGTTCAGTTTACTTTGAACTAGTCTTAAGCACGAGTGAAATTTCTCTTTCTCTGAAACTGAAAATCTCTGTTGTGTTACAAGAACAGATTAGCTGTGACTAATCTCTACTGGTTTCATGGTTGTCCTTAGCTACCCACTTCTTCCTTAATTGTGCACGGTCAGTAAATTACTGTGCTGTCTCAGAAGGAGAGAAATTCTAGCATTTATTTCTCTATTATTTTATAAGACTTCATAAAAATATGGAGCACTACTGTGGCTGCTTCATGCATGTTGAACATGTAAGTAAGGAGGTAAGATTTCAAGTTATTACAATAATCTTTTATTCTTGAGCTGCCTTTCTGGTACACTAATGGAAGTTACAGAAGATCATAATTTTTGCTTAAAAACCCACTAATCCTGGAAAATTAGAGAAATCAGCCAAGGCTTTTTCCATTGACATACAACTTCCAGACCTCAGAGAGGCTGAACACGGTAGAAATCTGTCCACCCTGTAGCAATATTCAGCCCAATTCATCAGGAACTTGTTTCCTATTCCCTTAGCTTCCTGGGATCATCACTACTCAAAAAGACTGACAGAGTTTGGTCATCATTCAACTCTGAAGCTGCTTTAAAGTGATAAATGTCACATTTTTACCAGTAACTTCAGTTTCCTCTCAGTAAAACCTTCTGTCCTATGCTGCTATTTGTAATTTGACGTTTAAATTATTCCATTATTTCTCTTTTGATGGGTCTAGTTACAATACCTCCTTTTTCTTTTTTAAATCCCCAAACATAAGCAATTTCATGTTATTTAAAGAACACAAAGATATAGATATTGGTACAAAGTTGACTGTGATCACTCTCACAGGACTTGCCTGTTCTCCAAAGCACTTTATGTGCTACTATCTCTTTTTTCTTTTTACTATTCTTACTATTTTCTTTTTTTATGGGGAGCACCATGATTTTTTACTTTCCTCATGTATCAAAATGACATTTCCATCATATTCCATGGCTGAGACAGTCAACTGTATACCCCTGTAAAATGCAGAAAGGGTCAAGAGTGCTCAACTATGAGTTCTTTAATGTCATTTTGATGCTAACTCATGTTTTCCACTAAGCAAAAGTGCAGCCTTCACTTCTCTCCAAATGATGCTTTTGAAGTTTATTATTATTTTCATAGTCAGCATGTGCATGAGCAATTCTTCCAGCTAGTTCTTATTATCCTTTACACTAAGGGAATTTCTCCTATTTCCTCTGCTCTTTCTAAAATGTAAGAATCACTCTTTTACAAGAAACCAATGGGCCCTTCAGTATCAATCACCAATAAAGGTGTGGGGAAACTCTGCTCTTCACCCTTGGAATGAGTTACCAAGTGGGAAGTTTCTTCCTCATCTACTTTAACTGGAAGTCGATTCACATTCTGAATCTCAAAGACTTAAATATCTGCCATGAAACCTTTCCTGACAAAAGTCTGAAAATTAGTGACATAAATGGTTAATGGAACCATTATTTTAAATGCAGAGACTCTAGGATGTAGGAGAGCACAACAGTTACATGTACACACACTGGTAGCACACAGTGTGGCATTAGAAAAAATGTAACACTTTGGTAGGATGCTCTACAGGAATAATTTGTATGTTTGGTACAAGACTTGTGAATGGTATGTCTCTTGCAGAACTTACTTTTAACAAATCAGTAAACATAAACATTACTTAAAGCCCCTTTCTAGAAAAAGTAATGTAATTCTAACAATTTTAAAAAAAAAGGTGGTGAGTTAAGTGTAGGCAGGCTTAAAAACAAGAATCAGTCTTATTGAGATATACTTTATTAAAAATACAGATATGAACTTTAAAGAATTTTAATTATTCACGGAGCAGGTTCTAGCTCAAGTGTGTATTAAAGTACTTTCCTCTTATTAGCTTTTGCATTCTATTAATTACTTTCTTAACTATTTCCTCACCTAGCCATGCATAGCTGGGTGTAGCAAGGCTGCTTCCAGTTTTCCAGTAAGGATGAAGGAGATCTGCACAAATATATCCCTGCAGAATAAATGCATGCAATTTATTTTATTTTTTTTTAAATTGAATAGGAGGGAAAAAATGCCTTTACCTTATTTTCCATTTGGCCTGAAACAACGATACAGACTGGACCATGCAATTAAATTATCTACTGAGACCAAACATTTCCTGTACTATTTTTCAAGAAATGACCTGTCTTTCACCCTCTTCTCTTCCTCTTCCAGCAGTGTTATTCTGAACAAGTAACCACTGGCACTCAAGAGCCTGTATTTAGGAAGAGTTACCACACACACTGCCACCTGAGTTGTCACTATTATTTATGTCCGTACCTATAAACAGGGAAAAGTTTGAAGCACCAAGTACTTTCTGCGTGTATCTGCTTGTACACGGGCAAATCCATGCATGACCCCTTTTTAATGCTCCTTTGCCTGCATTCTAGGTGATTTTTTTTTTTTTTAATTTGGTCTTGCTCACTTACAAGGGATTTCTGAAAACTATGCAACCTCACAGAAAACCACAGCCACAGTTGCTCTCCTTACGTAGACATAAATTGTTAATCATTCTTTTTATGAGCAGCAACCCTAGCAAATAATGGTATAAACTAAACCAAAGTCAATATTCTGCCACTTTTACCTTTTGCATCCTTGCCTGATCAAGTTTTGCAGCCATGCCTCCGTTAGCACCGTGCTGCCTGTAGTCACACTGACCATCTCAAAGGGGGAGCAAAAATAAAAAAAAAAAAAGAAATATGTTTAACAGCACAGAAACCAGGGAGCCAATTGCTCTGTGTAACAGTTCCCATCCATTTTCCATGAAGCACGGGGTAAAGCACGTTAATGTAAAGCCCAGATATTGCAGGGCAGTGTAGTGTTACAGTGTGCAGGGAGAGCCCAGCAGTCTGCCTCTGAGCTGGGGCAGGCTGAAGCCGTGCACAAGTGCTTACAGCTGCAGTGACATGGTGCTAAGCATGTTTTAAGACTAGTCCCAGTTGAGCAGCATCTTATCCAACCAGAAACAATCCCACAATCCAGCTCTTTTTAAGTGATCATCCTTGTATCATAACAGATTAAGGTTGCAGCTACTTTGGATTATGGTTAATCTAACCTTTATCCATTCACATCTTCACCTGAAACTTACAAGGACCAAGAGTCAATTGCCAGGGCATAATTCACAATGACACTGATCTCTCCTTCCTCACTCTAATTATCTGGATTAAGAATAACACTTTTGAGTAATTATTTTCACATTGGATAAACATTAAGCTTTCCTGGATTTATCTGAGCTTTTTCTTAACATGAAATAGATCCGAGCAGGCTTATAAGAACATAACTGACAGCGGTGACAGCTTAATCAAGGAAACCCTAAACAACTAAAACAATAGGAAATGTTCATTTCGTATTGTTTTCAATAATCATAAACCAGAATCTTGACAACCCACTGGCAAACGATCTACTCAGAGACCAAAGAAAAAGCAATATCCCGGCAGATCAATTGCAGCAGCTTCTACAGTTTTAATAAAGATGCAAAATTTTCTCTGATGCTGGATCAGCTGAGAAGCAAACAGGAGGTTATAGGGTGCAGAAAATGTAAAAACCCACAAAACCGCTGGTTTACAGGACTGGTAATACAGAGAGGAGAAAGAACAAATCATGTTACCAGTTTGCTAAAATTATAATTAGAGTGAATCAGATACCAGCTGTATCACTGATGACAATTTCTGAAGAAACTGCATTGTCCATCTCAAGCTACACAGACTCCCCAAAACTGCTATCACAAGCAGGCTAGAAAAATCTTCCAACCTTGTCTTTGAAACTACCCAAGATCATATACAATTACACACTAAAATCACATCACAGAACCCAATTACACTTTGGCTTTGCAGATCCACAGATAACCTCTTAAAGAGCAAACTCCCTTACTGTGTCGACCCCTGACCTCGAGCTCTTTTTCCAATCTTCAGCAGCACCACATGTGCTTTCCCAGAGTGAGCCAGGACTTGGAGCTGCAAGGTTTTGGAGGGGTAATGCTCCAGCTATCAGAACTTGAAGGTTAAGGGAGCACATTGCTAATATCTCATTCACAAACTTTCAGGCATTCCATATAATACCATTTAATTTAGTTGGAACATTATTTATGAAGGAGTTTCCAGTAAAGTTTTTTTTGTTGTTGTTGTTGTTGGAATTTTTAAATAATTTATAAGTGATAAGTTTATTTGGATCCTAAAAGGCTTTGAAAAGTTATGCACCAATTGAATACTTAAACAGGCATTGGAAGCTGAGTCACAAACAAAACAAAACAACTCACATATTTACATCTTCATTTTAGGAAATATTTTAGAAATCTATCAGACCAGGATCACAATAGATTTTGTTTAGTAGCTTAACTTCCCCGAAGCTTCCCTATGGCAATCATTCCACTGGCACTTTCTCTTCTCACACTTAGCAACAATAAATAATGAAACTAGGCTTTCATAATGGTTTAGGGTTTCTATTATTTCTTCACCATGTTAAGAGGAGAATATTAGTAGAGCAGAACATTATGAGTTGGCTCCCAAAAAACAAGAGGATGAAACACCCCTATTCCAGGTGCTTAGCTGTAGCTGGGCAAAATAATGCAAGTAATATCCAGTGCAAAATCTTTCTCTGTACAGATGCAAACCCTTATTTACTTATAACTCTGTTCATGTGTAGTTATCCTAACAGATACAAACAGCACTTGTAAACTGCTGGATATCAACCTATTCGCACCTGGAAGTGACTGATAACTCACCCTGGTGACAAGCAATGACTCCAACACTTCAGGTAACTTCCTACTCTGTTTCATATAGAAACTGTCTATGTTTCTCTGATATTTTAAGCCCTGAAAACTAAAAACACTGGCATTCATTTCAGGTGTCCAGTATGCCCTCTACTTGCTGAGCATAACTCACCTGAAAAAGTGTTTTTCTTTGCTCTTACGAATTCTCCTGCAATGATTTCTCCAGGCAACATTTCATAATAATTTAATTTCAAGAAATGGTGGAGCAACCGTGTTGGTTGGTCTGCTCCTTTTCTTTTCAACAAGTCACAGTCTATTCCATACTGACAGAGGTCTTTTGGCACTGTAGCCATACTGCTTTAAATCACACTTTTTTTCGTTTTAATTCAAACTCTCTCAAGTGCTCACTCAGCTGCTTTACTGGGAGGCAAGAACTGTCTCCTCATGCAGTTCATAATAATTCTGAAGGAAGCAGAAAGTATCCAAATATTTTGAAACTATTCAAGAACTGAGAAATAGAGAGATACATCCTGGTGTGATTATGGCACTACTTGCTGAACTGCAGCATATAATATCTTTGTCTTTGAAAACATTTGAACCTGTCACAGACTGGTTAAGGTTGGAAAGGACCTCTGGAGGTCATCTTGTCCAGCCAAGCAGACACGGTAGAGGTAATTTATAAGTGGATTGACTACACATTTTAACTTGGAAAACATCCTGATTGTAGTAATTAAGACTCTTTTTATCTGAGACCTACCCAGAACAGTCCACCCCTTAGAAACCTAGGGTCTCCACCACTTCTACTCAGCTCTTAAATCTTTAAGTAAAACCTCAATTGTCCTGTATGAATACAGACTTCTAAGTCTTTGGCTTTCATACCTTTTTTTTCTTCTAAGCAGTGTTATTATATTATTAGGTAAGTGTGTTCTACAGCCTTTTAGGTGTATTACCATAAGTTAACTCAGACACAGTCAGTGACTGAAAGGGAAACATTCAGCAGTAAGCATGCTTCTTAAATTTGCCCTTAGCATGAAGCAACTTGTAAATATGCTGGAAAGCAAGCATAGACTGAAAAACAAACCTTGAAAATCAGGCAAACACTCTAAAAATATGTTAAGCACAATGTAAGGCAGATAAAAATAACTGGCTGAACAAATAGTGGATGAAATTTAACTGATTTAGGGGCACTTCTTTGATGTGGACTGATTTCAGAGAACCCAAAACCAAAGAATCATCGAAGTAACAAACCAAGAAATTCAGGAAAATCTGAGAGAAATTTGGCTGGGAAGAGAGGTGGGTTGTTGGTCTTCAAATAGCTGCAGTGATTATTCTACTGTGGGTCTTTGATGGGTAGGTGGCTAAAATTACATTAATAGATTAGATATTGGAAAATGTAAGGGTAGTAAAAGACTGCAGCAGACTGCTTTGAGGAGAAAAGCATCTCCCTCACCAAGGATCCTGGAGAACAGATTAGACAAAAGCCTGTCAAGAACAATACCCTTATAGCTGACTCTTCAGTGAGTCAGAAAAAGAGAGTGTCTGGCAGCCTCTTTTAGCCCTATTTTCAAAGTTTACAGATGCTATTTGAGAATATAGATTGGTTTTGCTTGAGGTAGAGTTAATTTTCTCCATAGTGTCTGGCATGTTTTTACTGGGCCCATGTTTTGGCTTTGTGCTGAAAGCAGTGTTAACAATGCAGAGATGTTTTTGTTGGTGCTGAGCAGGGCTTCCACAAGCCAAGGCCTCTTCTGCTTCCCACCCCACCAGAGGGTAGCCTGGGGATGCACAAGAAGCTGGAAGGTGACACAGCAGGGACAGCTGAACCCAGGGATATTCAGCCCCATATGACATCATGCTCAGCATTAAAAGTTGGGGAAAGAAGGAAGGAAGGGACATTTGGGGTGATGGTGTTTCTCTTCCCAAGTAACTTCTGCATGATGTCCTGGAGATGGCTGAGCAGCTGCCTGCCAATGGGAAGTAGCAAGTGAATTCTTTTTTTTTTTTTTTTTTTCTCTGCTTGCACAGAGAGCTTTTGCTGTTAAACTGTCTGTATCTCAATCCACAAATCTTTTTCACTTTTACTCTCCTGATTCTCTCTCCCATCCCACCAGAGGAGAATGACTGAGCGGCCGTGTGGCACGCACTTCCAGGCTGGGGTTAAACCATGACAGAATGAAGCATAAAATGTTCTTATACACCTGGAGAAAAGTATTTTTGATCAAAGTTATTTTTCCCAGTGGAAAATTAATTTTTGACTGGGTACTTTCCCATAGATCACGTCTGTCTTCTCCCCAGGACAATAAAGGCTATGGTTTTCACTGGATTTTTATGACCAAGGCAGCTGCAAATTCTAATTTAAAATTTTTCTCCAGTTTTGTTTCCATGCTTCATTTCCTAAGTCTGTTTTCTACCTCAAAACTTTTCCAGTGTAGACCAATCTCTTTCACTTAATTGATACAAAGAAAAGAATTTATAATGAAGAGAAATGTTTCATACATACTCTGTTTAGAGACACCTATGTGCAAGTTTGGCCACACAATACAGCATTCCTAACTCAAATTTGTTCATTCAGACATTGGAAAACTGAGTTAAATATGAGTTTTGAATAAAAAAAATGCTGTGGAACTGCTTGATTTCTCTGAAGGTGCCAAAAAACATACCAGTCTACCTACAGACCATGATTTTATATGAGCAATGCATGTGCTAAGGCAACATTAATATTTTCTTTACTTGCATCTATAGAAAGTGTCTGCATTTTCTGCAGAACAAAAGTAAAAGGTATTAGGAAACTAAGAGAAACAAAGCTAGAAAAGGTGAACATCTCTGCCAGCAGCACCTTCATGGTTTCCTAGAGGAGGGAGGGGTTTTTAACTTAACAAGTATAAAGGAGGTACTTCTATTGTCAGGAGTGAACTTTGATTTTTAAACATTTCTTGCTGTGAGTTAAGAATAAGTTTGTGCCCCAGTGCATGGATCCATTCAGCAGCTCTTGGAAATGTCAGTACTGAATTCAGATAGCAATTGCACTGAAACATGTAGAAAGTCTGAGTGTATGCAGTTTGTTATTCTTTGGATAGGCTTAGCACTTCTCTCTTACTATTCTTCAGTGATACAAAAGTTTCTAGCAAGGGAATGGTCTGAAGATGGAGACTCCAGTTATGCTAACTGACAAAAGGAAACATTTTTCTATACTCACGAGGAAGCTGGGAGAACTGATACAGATGTAAGAAGTGTGTTTAAATTCAGCATTCTTTGATGATCATATCTGCCTTCAGACAACCCCTGAAAATGTTGCTACCAGGTTTCCAGGAGAAGAAATTGATGAGACCTCAGAGACAATGGAGGCATGGGGCCATTGCCAGCTCCATCACCACACACCACAGGCCCCACTTTGTCCAGGTGCTTCAGAGAGTGGTTTTATTGATGGGACAAGGAGCTTTAGGAGCAGGACTTGCTGGGGGGAGCTGCCCAATCCAGAAGACAAATACCCAGAAATTCTTGCTTGTAGGAAGGAGGCATTACCCACAGCACTGGAAACTAAATTGCTGACAAAACATTTCTTTCTTCAAATCCAATGGCAGAAGATATGCTGGCATGCATCAACATCTCATTTCTTTCCTGTGAGTAGATAGATCACTCTCTCTGAAAAGCCCATGTAACTTTGGATGAAAAGAAATAAAGACAATCCTCAGAAGACACCCTAAAAAGCCATTTCTGGAGACTGTTTCTTGGGAACGGACAAAACCTGGCAGCTTAATGCCTCAGGCACTAAAAAAATACTTTCCCCTAGAGAAAAAGATGCAGTGCTATTCTCAGAGAGGTAAGAAAAGGTTTGATTATAAGAAGCAGCAGTCGATTCTCTTTCTGTGACAGCAATGCATGTTCAAGTCTCAATCTGCAGATAGCTAGTGGAACAGTTTTACTGTATTTCTGATCTCTTCTTTTTTATTTAGGGGAAACTGAGTCTGCCTTGACACTCTCTGAGAGGAGAAATAACAAGACAGAAGAAAGTTTGTTGTTCCTTTTTCTCTGAAGAACTGTGTTATTATAACACATCCCACCCTGATACAACACTGGCTTTAGAAAATCATCCCTGTAACCTATCATGATAATTTTTAATGCATTAACACTTAGTGGAACTATATGCCCTTTTGGGCTAGTTATAATCAAGACAAATTCTGACTAGTCCACAACTTCAGAGGCAGATGCAGGCAATGCAGGAACCAGGAGGGAAGAAAGATTTTTGCCATAGGAGCAGCAGAACTGGTTAAAGGATACAAACCCAATCCTCTGCATGCTGTAGTTACATTTGAACCACTGGGACTGGCACTGATGTTTCTGAGATGCTCTGAACAAACTTATCCTTGACCAGAACTACTACCAGAAATATTTTCCATCAAAGCTACTGGTTTTAATATATTAATGTATATAGGCAAGCTGGGTAACATTCTTTTTCAATTAAAATACCATATACAGCATCTAGAAGAGGGATAAATTCAACCAGTATTTAGAACTGACAGTTGCTTATTCTTTCACATCATCAGCAAGTCACCCACAGGTGCAGAGAGCTCTGACTTTCCAGCCAAGAGGATTTCAGATGCTAGATTTAAAATGACATATGATAATCCAGAAATGAAAATTAAGTGTCATGTATTCCTTCATATAAAAAGAAACAAATATCCCGAAGGGGAAGACAGCGTTGCTGGAGGAGGGGGTTTGTTTCTTTTTGTTTCAAGTTTGCTGTTTCAGCTTGTAACATGAGTGACACTCAGCAAATCTATAAACACCAGATTCACCTTTCAAATCTAACCCAACGTGCTTGAAGTTTAACATATGCTCCAGAACAGGCTGACTTCAACAACGTTTTGTTTCTTATACATACTTTACCTTCAGAATGCCTTCTGCAAAACATTTCTGGCTGCTTTCTCTAACCCTCCTGCTCCAGGCTGCCATGGGTTTATTATACCAACATAATGTCCTCTCTCTCAGGCTCTGCCTCAGGAAGTTGTAAAACCGTGATCTTGTTTCAGTTATTATGAATTCCAAATTGAAAATTAATCATCTTGGACTTTTAAGAAGTTGCAGCTATCATGAAAATAAATTTGAAATCAACCTTTCTTCATGTCCACCTGCCATTTTTATAAAAGTCAAAACCATATGTGCTTCCTCTTTGAAGTCCAGTTTTGCCCCCTAATGATAGCCTTCACATTCCCCAATATTGTTCTGTTAGCTCCAGCCTTCCTCCAGCCAACCAGGGTAGGGGAAGGAATAGAAAAAAACAACAGAAAAAAAAAATCACCAGCAGCATGACAAATGCTTGTGCAGATGTCTGATGCTAAGGTAACAAATGGCTAGAGCCTATGAAGTTACAAATACAAAGTAGTGTCAACAAGTTGCAATGATAAAACAGCCCATGAAATATTCCAATATATGTTCAACATTAAGGGCAATTTCTGGTTTGAATTACTAATAATTTTTTTACTGGGTTGAAATTATTCTTTTTACAGAGGAGCCATTGTTTAGAGGTTGGGGTTTTTTTCAAATTTCTGTCACAGCCTTCACACTGATAATTCTGATTAATGTATTCCAATTCCCTTATTTACTCAAGATGTCACATTTTGTTAGGAAAATGAAAGCACTTTTACCACTTTAGAGTCCGAGCTCTAGGCTGGCCAGAAATGAAGTTGTCACTGCTGCAACACTTGCAGTAACTCACCTTGCAGGTCTTTTAAAAGCATCAGAAGTGCAAGGTTTGCCTCTCTGCTAAGGCCCATCTGTGAAAAGCACAGCCCAAAAAGTTGGGTCATGTAAAACACAGAATGATTTTGGTCTCAGCAAAGACTCTGACACAATTATAAGTTTCCTATTTTTCTGTAATACAAATTAAGTTCCTTGGGTTCTCTTTTTAATGTTTAAAGCAGATGGACAGGAAAATCAAGTGACTAGTTGCTTTCATTTGTCATTCACAAGCTGCCAAGCAGAGCACAGAAACCTAGCATGCCTATATCCATCATAATCTAGTCATTCAAACATGCAAACAGGGGGAGGGGAGAAAGAGTAGAAAAAAATAAAATAAAATCAAATGTGAGCAAGGTAGAAGCACAAAGGGTTGATATTGTGCCTGGTTACAATATGAATTGTACATCCTTTAATTAGGAAAATGTACTTTTAATTAGGAAAATGTACCTTTAATTAGGAAAACACATTTTGTTTCAAATGAAATTTTTCAGCTGGTTTAATCAAACTTATGCAAGGTCCTGTGCAACACCACAGCTGAATTAAACCATGCAGAATTTACTTTTTAACTTTGTGTTTAACTGTGTTGCACCCCCTCTAAACCCAGTCTACTAGAGTGACTTGGTTATATTCAACAAAATAGGTGCATGTTGGTTTGCAGACAAGCCATATTAAGAGATTTTATGCAATTAAACTAAAACTTTTACACGCTGCACTGTTCTGGGAAGTTTATTCTTTATTTTTACCCCAAGCATGGGACAGATGATCTGGATGAAGCTGGGAGACAATAAACCAGAACAGCAAAACAAGAAAAGAACTGAGAGGTTCCTTTCAAAGACATAAAAGTTCAGTGGATCCTGAGCTCCAGATTTTTTTTTTTACAGTACCGTCAATTAGATTTTCTAAATAATTAAAACAATAAGAAATAAGTGATAAAGATAGACTAGATAGGAATAGGAACCTAATGACTTTTGAAGCTTAATTTGTACTTTGGCATAATCCTGTGCAATCATTCTACACAGGAAAGACAGCTCCCATGTTCTCCTAATGAAGGTTTAGAAAAGACAGTGTTGGGGTTTTTTTTTTTAGTTCCCAGTGGCTCCATTGCATGTCAGCCTTACGGACAGAATTTTTTGTATTAGTCTGGAAATCACCAAGGAAGGAGGTACAATTTTAACAATTTTCTTCTTCAAAATTTGTGTTCATAGGGTATCAGTGCTCACCATGTTCCTACGTGTTCCAAATATGTCCATTTGCTCTCTCAGCTGATAGGTATTTAAATAGGAAAAGAAAAAAAATTAAAACCCCTATTTTTGCACCTCCATAATTCTGCACTTTGTTTGTCAGAAGGGAATGAGCACGTGCCTGGTACGTGCTGAGGACTGGCTTTGTCTGGTTATCAGTCACATCACAAAGAGTAGGGTCATTTTTCTCCTCATCACAGGGGAAAAAGAAAACAAATTAAAAAAAAAAAAACACAAAACCAAACAAAAAATAAACAAAAACAAACAAACAAAAAAACACCAAAATAACCTAAAGAAGAGAGCAGTTCCAGAGCTCAAAAGAACAAACTGCAGGCATTAAAATACCTGTTTTGTCCAAGTAGAACAGATACTGAAAATAGCATTTGACACCAGTATTCACCCTCCAGGACTGATTTTCAGTGCTCTTCAAGTCTTACTCTAAAAGAATTTTGCAGTGAGGGTGCAAAGCTGCTTCCCAGTGTCACATGTGAAGATCAGGCAACACATTTCAAACTCATAACAGGATACTTTTCTTTGTCACCTTTTCTTTGTCCACTACACATAGCCCAAACACCTTAGATCAAAACCTAATGCTTGTGCTGAAAGTAGAAGGCACTAGTCATAAATAAAATCTTGACCAGAAATAAGACATTGCCAAATTCTTTTCCACAAAACCCCTTCATTATTCTATTTTGTGTAAACCATGAAAAACATGAAACACTCAAAAAGACCCCAAAACAGGTTAAACACTACTCTACTGTGCCAACTTCCCTGGCCAACATATTGGCAATAACAAAGACAGAGCTTGCTTGGGGTTCAGGTGGGTGGGAGGTGTGCAGACATTGCTACTGCTTCAGGAGGTGACAATAATCTCACGATGTCACCAACATCACACACAGGAATCCCAGTTCATTCTTTCAAGGGTTACATTACACCTCAGGACAGCAATTTTACATATGGGGACATGAGCCAAAAGCTTTTTCTGAGCCACACAGAGGAAGAAAAAAGGAAGCCACGCTGGGTATTTGTGAAGCAAAGACAGAGAAGATTGCACGTCATTCCCTAAATCTCTGCACAGCCATGGGTACAGCAGCCACTGCCTGGTTTTTGAGCCAGGCAAGGATTGTATTTGCATGTTGCATATGTGTGATGTCGTGTCTCTTTGGGGGCTGGAAATAAAGCTGTAGAATTTGGCACTGCTGGCAGGAGCTGTGTTTTAGCTGGAGTGCAAAGCAGAGTATTTCTCAAACAAGGAGAGGTGCAGCCAGAACTTGCTCTCGTTTCTATCACAACTGTAAAAACTTCCAGATTGCTGACAAATTACTCAAAGGAGCCCCAGCAATTACAAGTGCATAAGGCCTTCCCAACTGCTGTCTGAGTATCTCAGAGCTTTATCCAAGTCCTCCCAGCAGTAAATCTCACAATGGTTCAGTGGCCAAGAGAACTAATGCAATCCTTGAATGCATAAGCAGAGGAAAAGTACGTAGGAGTAATGAACTGGTATTATCCTCTGCATATAGCATTAGTGAGACCATAAGTAGCATACTGGGAGCTCCCCAAAAGAATTTGGCAAACTGGTGGTAGCTCAGATGAGAGCCACAATGAGATTCAACGTCTTGAAAATATGGTTTTATAATGAGACACTAAAGAAACTCAACCCATTTACTTAATCACAGTCAAATCCAAGTGGTGACTGACCACAGACTGCAGGTCACAACATAAGGAAAACATTTGTGATATCAGGGAGCTTTGCATCCTAGGGTAAAGGGGAAGACAAAATGATGTCTTCTGGAGAGGAGATGGTATTAGAAATACTGATTTCAGCACAGGTTATTGCCTATTGGAGCATTCCACCAAAAATATAGGGGATTCACCACCATACAGTAACTTTAGATCAAGTAAGTACCTTCCTGCAATTCAAACAGAGAAAGAAAGAAAGAAAGGAAAAAAACCAGCAACAGGTTTTCAGCAATGCATATTCAGTGTGGTTCTCTGGCTTGTGTAATACAATTCAGGATAGATGATCATAATGGATTCCTCTGACACTAAAAATAAATGAGCCTATATGTGAGCTATAGGCTTGATGATCACAGAGCTCTAAAACCACCGTGTTTGTATCTCCCCATTTGTCACCATTCAATAAAAGGCTGTGATTTAAATGTTTCTAAATTTTTTTCCCCAGCAGATTTCAAAATAGGATATTCAGAGATGTGTTTGTAACCTCTCTTTCCTCTGCTTCTGCTACTTAGTAACTCATTTTCTTTTTTTCCTTCTTCAGACCTAGATCCAAAGATTCAGAATTCTACTGTGACTCTCAGAGAGTAAACTATAGAAAACTATCAGGCAAAATTCTCCTTCCCAACATAAGTTTTTTTTCTCTCTCCTATTCTTGCATAGATGCTAGGTGGCTGAATTTTAGGGGAGCTGGACAAGAGCTGCATGCCAGCAGAATCACGGATTAGAAGTGTTCTTTAAGAAACAAAGATCTATTTTAAAACCAAAACACAAAGGGAATAGTTTAGCTTCCAAAGGAGCTTGCTAATTTCAATTGCACGTTCATTAATATCAATTAATAGTATCAATAAATATCTGTACACCATGATAAGTAAATGAAGTATTTTATAGACTTTACTAAAAATACTCTCCATCCTCAAAAATATATTACACAACAACCTGCATCAAGATTCATGTAGGGAATTATATATAATCATATATTAGATAAGATAATAAAACCCAAATAGAAACAAAAAGATAAACTTTACAGCGAGCAGTACGATGAAAAAGATCCTTGGGAGATGAGGAAGTTTGCTGAACAAGATGTGATGAAAAATTCATTCATTTCACAGGAATCATTTAAAATAGCCTTGACTATGCCATTCATCCCAATGAGGAATATATAGTGCAACATGAAGTGCTCTTTATGTTAGGGGAAAAAAAAGGAGGTATGTTAGGAAATTTTGCAAGTGTCTAGAAGAAGAAAAGAAAAGGAAAAAAAAAAAAAAAAGCCAGAGGTAACTTCAGAAACTGTGAAAAACAGTTCTGGAAGAGACAGATGATTGGCCAAAGATGCTGAAGAAACACACACTAATTACATGGCTCTCACCACCACATGTGATATCACTCACCCAGACCAGCATTAACTCCTTGAAACAAAAATCACTGCGTGTTCCAAGGGGCTTCAAGAAAACTTGGTAAATGCAGCTTCTACCATTATGATGATTTATGCTAATGTGCTGCAGTCATTTTTCCTGTGTACGGTCTGTGGAACAACTGGAGTTTAAATGAATGTTTCCCGTAGAATATCCAGTATATCAAAATGGCTACAAATTAATTTCACAATCATCAGATTTAGTGGAGACCTTTTCTTTTATTAGAAAGCCCAATTTTCATATTCTGAGATGGAATGCTTATTCATGATCCTATTTACAACATGCTGACAGTCACACACTATGATACAATGACAGGAGAATGCTCATTAGGGTGGCTTTGCTGGCTTCCAAAAGTTTAGTGCAGAAGGTTTTTTTCATTGTTTTACTTAATATTATTTCCTTTGTTTTAAAGCCAAGAGCCAACTTTAAATGTGAAATTCCTCTGCTTCAAATGGCTGAAGAACTACACAAGTTGTACATACATACATTACATATGTTTATTGCATAACTACTGCAAAATCATTTTGCCTTTTATTATAATACAACCACAGGCTGGAAATCTGCCACAACTGGCTAGTTCTGCATTTCTCAAGCCTAGTCCCAGACAAGAGTTTTCCCTAAAGGAGCATAAATGATATGTGAACCTCCCCAAGGACAATCCTGGAAGAGAAGTGTGCAAGAACCCTTCCCAGAAAGAAAAAGAAATGGGAAGAGTGATGCATTTCAGAGGTGCACATTGCACATGTAATAGAGTGGGGGAGGAAAGATGCTTTACCACTGCCACCTTTGTCCAGTGAGAAACATAAACTAAATTAAATGCAGCTGGATCCACTCTTTGCTGTCAATTGACTTGGTTCCCTGCCCAGCTCCCTTAATACATTGCTGTTGCAAGGGTTTGTTTGGGAGCTGCAACAGTAAATCACTCCGTGAAGCTGCTTCCTCTCTTCTCTAACACACCTGTGTAGGAAACGTGCCAAGGGGCAGAATGAGGCACACCATCCACACTGCAGCCAGCACAGCAACCCCAGAAACAGCCTGGGCTGGGCTGCTGAAATTTAAAGGGGTTTTTGACCTGAAGTGGAGCTGAGAATCTAGAGGATGACAAGGTGGCACAAGTTGTCTAGAGGCAGAACCAGGAGACCCCAGAACAGCCCCCAGCTGTGCACAGCCAGAGCTGGCAGGAGCCATAGGACAGCAGGACCAGGGTCAAGGTGCAGGCATGCTGATGAAGGGCCCAGATTGGGCTGAGCTGCCCTGCCAAAAGCTCTGGGGAGGTGCAGGGAGTTGGCACAACTGCTTTACAGGTCTGGCCTGGATGTGACACTTCCCTACAAATACCTGGAGCTGGTTTCCACTTGAGTCCCCCAGCTAGAGTGTGACAGAAGATTCTTCTTCTGCTGATTCCTCTGCAAGGATTAAACACAGCAGAGACACCACATCTCTTTGTCTTTTTTTCTTTTTTCATTTTTCTTTCTTTTTTTTTTTTTAATATTTTATTTTATCCTAGCTTTGATAGCTTTCCCTGAGCCCTCTCCCTGGGGAATCCTCTTTTGAGAAACATTGCTCTTGATAACAATTTAGCTGGTTTAAATAATACCATTTATAATGCAGGCAGATAGACTGTTCATCATATGCAATAATGCATTGCATCCATTACACTAAATCCACCATGATTTCAGCCCCAGAATGAATGTGCAATGTTCATTTGTCTCCTACCTCATTGGCTGTATAATAAATGTAGAATATCTGTCACACTATCTCAAAATGCCTCTTTTATCTGTGAAGTGTTTGACAAAGCACATGTTGCAAACGACTATTCATAGTGAGTTATACACAGATCTATTGTACATGCTCTTACAGAATTATATTGTAGCTGGGAACTGACAGACAGTGCTCAGCCATCACAGTATTACAAGAGAGAAGGAGAGCAATGGAGTCGAGATCCCTCTCACTCCCCCTCCTCCCAGCAGCTCCCATTATCCTTGCTGCATACAGACTGCAACAAATAAATTGGAACACTTTGTCTCAAGCAAAAAGAAAAAAAGGAAGAAAAGCAAAGCTACATCAGGAGGGGCACTGTGATCTGCAGAAGTTAGGAGAAAAGTAGAAACAAGGAACCACTGAATTCTACTGACAGAGAAGAGTAAATAATGGATTTGTGTTAGCAGACCTTCTGCCTCCACGTCTGCATCTCTGAAATGGAGATACTCCCAAAAATGGGTGCAATGAGGGCTTCATTAACACCCAGCCAGGACTTGCCACCTTCAGGGTGCTTCAGAGTATAAAGCTAACCAGCAAACACCAGTAGTTTAACCATCCCTGAAAGTCCACTTTGTCTTTGGGAGTTCTGCTTCCATTTAGTTACGTCTGACTTTAACCTCCCTCTCTGGAAAACGTATCAGTTAGCAAAAAGAAGGCAGTGCCATACATCCTTAGGTTATGTCCACACACCCACCCTCAAAGATGAGGATTCAGCTAAAGCAAGCCAATCTGCAGCATCTTGACAAGATCCATGAGACATTTATTTGCCTTAAGGTTCACTGTATGGTATTCAGCACAATGAAACAAACTCCCTGTGTTAGAATACCCAGAAACATAAATAAACTCCCATTTACAATACATATTGCCCCATCCTGAAAATTTCCAAGGCGTGTGAACAATCTAAAAATCAAAATTATCCAGACTGAATCCTTGGCTACTAAGGGCAAAAATCTCTTTGGCTCCAGCTAAAATATCAGCACCTGTTGCAAACATGATATAAATAAATATAGTTTCTATAGGTACACCAATGATAAGAGGAAGACAAGGAAAAATGTGGGAAAATAATAAGACATATTAAGTAGCAGTATTTGATCAGAGGAAGAAAATACTTAGAACCATAACAGCTTTCAAAAAACATAAATATTTGACAAATGTGTATGAGACTGCTAACTGTTCATGTGCCCTTTTGGATTAAATATATAAGAATGAAGCAACCAACCAACCAACCAACCAACCAAATTGGTTGATTTATGTAGCAAATCTGGGAATAAACTGATTTTGTTGAAAGCACTAGATCATCAGAAACAAAGTGCTAAATATTTTTGTACCTGTAGCCAAAATTCCAGCAACTGAGTGAAAAGTATTTAATAGTATCAAGCAAAATCAGCAGTGTTCTCCTTTTATCAACAGCAATCAAAGAAACTTCCCTTCTTATTGGCTAAACAGAACTAAGCCACTACTGCTAGCTTAGCTTTATGTCTGGAGATGTGCTGTAGCTCAAAATACCAAAATAGTATTATTCTTTATACTTTGGCAGTAGCACAATATTGCACATACAGGCTCTGACTTCCACTTTGGGGTGAACTCTCTGAGATTTCAAGCTTTATTCAACATAAGCGTAGCAAAATTTGGCATAGTTTAAGTATGATTTCTGCAATATTTTTAAAATAGGCTTGATATAAAATGAGATTTTTTCTTTTAAGTTATCACCTTTATGTTTAATTTTTTGTTGAGTATTTTGCTGTCACTGTCAATGTGTTCATGTTGCAGAGAGAGACTCAATAAGAGAGTTCTCCCATGGCTAATGCTAACCCTGAAAATTCCTTTGTTAGCAGGCAAACATTGGATAGCTTAATGGATAAAACACCCATTCCAAATTTCAAAAAAGGCTAAACTGCATCTAAGTCAAGGTGTTGTACAGCTGTGAAAGGGAGTACAGTTTGGGCATTATAGGTTTTGATGACCCTTGCACCTTCTGGTAGTGTCACAGTCAGATATATTTTCAAACTACCCGTAAAAGCAGTCTGAAATCTGAAAGTGTGTGTAAAATTTCCAGTCACATAAACACATTCATTTCTGCTAACTAATTACAAAAGCTATGTCAAATCTCCAATCTGATGTGTAAACAAACAAACAAAAAAACAAAATAAAAACCAAAGAAAAAACCCAAAAAAACCCACCAAAAAATCAGTTATCTAATGATGTAAATTAAAAGTAGCTGTCCCAAGGGTACATTTCTTGTTTTAGAGTCATCTTCTGAAACTCTTACATATATTGCTGAGTTCATGGAAACAGACTAAAAGCCTTCATAGCTCTTGCTCACAGGGGAGCTCACATAACACACTGTGAAGGAAAAATGGGATTATATTATTTTTTTCTTGTTTGTAATTCTCCCACAGCTCACAGATTTTCAGGATGGGTGCATGAGGTTGTTTGAGTTGAGAAGACTCAAGATCCTTCTTTCAGACATGCCAGAGATGATGGGGGATGGATTCCATGGGCATCCAGGATTGTGTAGGGTCTCCAATAGATTTTCTGACATACTGCCATGTGATAGGGAAGGGAGATAGGGTTTGGTCAGCTGCAGGTAAGCAGGTAGGTTTTTTAGTTATTCTGTTTTGTTTTTTTTTTACTTTCCTTCCCCAGGATCAGGAAAGACTGGTTGGCAACTCTTCAGCCAGCTAGCTGAAGCCAAAATATTATCAGCAGTGCAATTGTTTCTGTTCCATAGTTTTCCTAACTAGCTGACATGGGAAAGAAGGAGCAGCAGGTGAAAAGCAAGGGATGACGGCTGCCTGACATAACTCTTGGCTCAATCTCAAGAGCAGGGCTTTACAGCATGATAAAGCAAACACATCACTGGATAAACATCTGACTGCAAGGACTTCTTAATGGTCATTGTTAAACCGACGAGAAAGGATCAGTAATTGAAGGAAAAAAAAAAAAAGTAATAAATCCAATGGTTAGAAACACAAAAAGCCATCAAGGAAGTAAAACAATACAAAAAGAACCAATACACACAGACACCAGTGCTCCATATATACCAGGGTGTCTAATGAAATCTAAAATTTCTAGAATGGGATAATGGTTAATATCAATTCTCATGGAGACTTTGGGACTTGGGGTTGACAAATCAGGAGTCCTTCTCTGAAATGAAAGCGTGTTACCAAGCTGCATTAGTACCAGAATCCTGCTTTAATAAATAAAACCACAAGCCCAAGATCAAAGTACCATCCCATCTTTGATTAAACTATAAACAGAGATCTAGATTCAAAGAACTGTTTTTAGAAGAAATATAAAAGAATGAACCCAGTAATTTTTGCTGAAGAAATGAGGGATTTGAAAAGAGTCCTTGGTCTAAGTATCTAAAGAGTAAAGCAGTGACAGTTTCACAACACTGTATGGAAAATTCTGATGGAATACTTGGTAACTCTAAGAGCAAACTATCCAAAGGTAGAGTTTTCGAGAATTATTAGCTTTTGGTGATTTTTTTAGGCCAGGCTAAACACCCATCTGTTATGGAGTGCTTAGGGATAATGAAGTTAATTCTGCCATAATCCCAGGAAATGGACTACAAAATCTGTCAGGCACCTTTCACACTGAATGCTTCTATGAAATACTTCATACATTATTTACATGGCAGGAAAAAAATGTCTTGGGAGCCCTCAGTATTCTAAATAGGAAGTAACACAAGTGCAGACCACAGATAATATTGGTTCTTGTTCATCATGACTAAGTAGTTTGGCTTTATTGTCCCCATGTGACATTTCTTTGGGTGGAAAAAAGGGACAATTACAATTGGATTAGGAAAGCGAGCGAATTGAACAAAGTACCACAAGTAGCACTCAGAAGTCAGGCCAATAATTTTGGCATCGATACAGAGCATGTAACATTCAGCAGCAAACAACCAAGCATTCTCTGCAGTCAGACTTTGATGTTGGAAGGTGGGTGGGCCCCCAAGACATCTCATGTAGCCTCATTTCATTTCCTTTAGAGCATTCCCCATCCTTAGCACATCCTATTCCCTGAACCAAGGGCTGCTTCTTCTCTGGGCTCTGCTTAGTGGGATTTTGACATCTTCCCTCCTAATTTTAACTGTGTGCCTCCCCCCTACTGAAACTTTTCCCCCCCATTTTCTTTTATTGGAAGGATGAGGACCATCCTGCCAGGTGGATATTCCCCAAGTCTCACAACTCTACTCACATGGTCTCTTATCTGGGTGCCCCTGAGCAGCAAGAGCTCATAATTCATTTGAATAGGAAACAGTTGGGGGCTCGCCACACTTCATCCTATGAGGCTGTTGACACTGTGAGCAGCTGTTGGTGTCACTCTCAGTTTTACCAACTGGGAGCATATCAAAATGTTACACGCACATTCAGCAGTGTAGTCTCTCTTCTTTCAGTTTAATGGGAATTAAGCATACACATCAAGGGGAAAATACACTCCACAGTTGCTAAGTATTTTAAATGTTCATTTCCTAAACTTACTTGCTATGGGGAAAAAAAAATAAATTAAAGTTTAAGGCAATCTAGGAAAAATAATGTTTCCCTCAAAGGCAGTTAATACCAATGATGTTACCATTTAACTATGCAAAACTTCAGTCCTCAGTGGGGCAACTAAAATCACTGTAATCATGGTACCACACTCTTACTTTGGGGAAACATCAAGCCTCACAAGAATTTCTTGGTGATCTAGAAAAAAATGAGATTGGCAAGCTCCATCCAGTTCCCAACTGTTCACATTGCCAGACTGTGAATCCTTTGCTGGCAGACTGGTCTGGGTGGAATATCCATGGGCTCTAGTCACATGACCAGACACAGATGAAGATGGAGATACCAGATCACTGCTTTCCATAAGATACAGCTTCTTGTCCTCAAAATGATGTGAGAGCTTCGGTGTTAGATTAAACTAGTATTTGTATGACCCGTGCACATAAGGACATTTCACTTGGAAATAAAACTACATGGGACTGCTATATATGCACTCGATTTTGTATCGGATGCTAGCAGCTGCAGCTTGTATATCTTGGCTGCAGTTTTTCCTCCACATTTGAAAATAAAGATGCAGCTCCTAATTTCTGAATCCTTGTGTACCAGCAGGCAACCAGGTTAAGTAAGTTTTTCCAGTTCTGTCATTATTTCACACTTTACGCTCACGTACATGTTAGTGACAGGAAAAATGGTTTCATCAATGGATCCCCCAGGCTCTGGGGTGACTCTTAGCTCTGGAGTATTTAGATAATGTGATTTAAGAAGTCACCACTGGCAGCTGTCACCCACCCCTAAACTTAGCAGCAGCAGGAATAACCTTGTGCCAGACCTTCAGCCGCTGCAATTCACAGCCTGACATATTTCCTTAAACCACCTTCGTCCCTTGGTCAAGGCATCTGTGTCCCAGCTCTGCCCACCTGCCTGGGAGTTGCAGCAGCTGAATATCTGGAGAGGTTCTCTCTCCCTTTCCCTGCAAAGGAGGCAGCAGCCTCTGGTCATACAGACAGCTCCCAGTGACAGGAACCCAACGTGTCACCACTACCAGTGTTCCCCACAACACAGTCTGGAACCAGTCAGTCCCATAGTGTTCCAGCAGCAGCTCTCCCCACACTGCAACCAAAACTAACAAATTCTCTTTTGGGACAGATGTGTTGCAAACATTAGTCCAAAAGTCGAGCTCTCTCTCATCAGTCCCTTTCAGTATATCTCAATATTCTCATTCATTTTCAGTTGCCTAAAAAGTTGGACACAAATAAAATCATTTACCATGCAGCAGTGAGTGATTTATGAAATAACTGTGAAAGTTGAGATTGTCCATAAATTATGTGCTCTGACAGCTTGCAAGAATTGTTTCTGAAAACACACGTGGGCATACACACTCAGACAAAATTATCTTTCCTATTCTAAAGAAATGAAACCATGTAAGCACACTGTGTTCCTTTCTTCAGTAAATATTTCTTCCTTCATCACTGGCTCACTGCTCCTCCTTTTCCAGTTTTTTCTTTTTGAAGTTTTAAGAACAGAAGAAAAATAAGGGAAGTGGTTAAAATCAATTAGCTCTGAATTACTTAGATATTATTGATTTACAACAGTAAACCAACTCAAAAATAAAATTATTCTGGGAAGATCTTCCTCGGATGAGGGAAAGTCAGAAATATTTCTCATGAGAAGTCAGAAAGTATTTATATGCTAATTTCTGAGTTAATTTGAATTTTCATAAAGAAATAGTAAATGCTTTAACAAAAAATTCAGAAAACAAAATTTTCTTGATTCAAAATGCTCTACTGATTCCCCATGATTCTGCAGGTTGTGACATGGTGAAGCACAGGTAACTGTGGAAGGAGGAGGTGTCAGCACTGTGAGACCCAGTCTACCAGTTCTGCCATAAACTATGTTGAAGCTAGCTGTCTTCTTAGATGCTGATAATAGAGGGGAAAAAAACCACAAGCAACAATACTTCAAGGAAAGCAATATTTTCTTTAGAGGCTGAAGTGTTTACAGTTCAAAGAATCCACGTAGAAACCAGGAAGATGCTGCCTAAAGGACAGTTCAGGGAAATTATTGTCTTTAGTTAAAGTTATTTAAATGACTTGCTGAAACATTCTTGATTAGTTTTCCTCCTCCACCTCTACAGAATATGAATTTTCATCAGCTCTAAAAAGAATAAGTGCATTCACCAAGCAAACATCTGAGCTAAGTTAAAACCTGAGCTTTGCAGCACTTCAGCCTCAGTTTAAAGTGTGGACTTCCCACCAGCTGCTTAGGAACTGTATAGACCTACATCCCAACTCTTGTAGGGGTGAGATGTACAAGTAAGGAACCCCTCAGCTTGTCAGAGTGAGATTTATCAGTCCTGTGTCCTAGTACAGACAACATAACCCAACCTCAAGTAAGCACACAACTTCACAATTTTTTTTTCACAAAGGCTCAAGCTACACTTAACGTAATAGGTAACACACAGTTCTTCACAACTTTTAATAGACACACAACTTATTGCTGCTGTTGGATTTCAGTATTAGGTGACAGCATCAAGTGTATCTTGATAAACACCTAGAGGCCCTCAGCATCTCTGAAATGTCTTGCTTTTTACTTCCTACAAAGCACTGTGACTCCTTGCCCTCACTGTGGCTGCATACCTTCATAATGCCACGAGAAAACACTTTAAACCAAAGCACAGAACCCTCTGCCACACTCAGCAAGCAATAGTTCTGGTTTTGGTTAACTGCACAGCTCCAACACTGTTTGGTTTTTTTCCTAGAGAAGAGAGCAGTGCAGCATGGTGAGAAATACCGTGCCAGAGCTCTTTCCTCTTCATGTCCTTAATCTTGTTTACACCCATCCCTTCCTGCATCCTGCTGCCTCTCCCTGTGAAGGCTGCAGCTTCCCACCAGGTCTGGTTAAGTGGAATTCTTCCCAGGAAGAAGGTACAAAACCAATAAAGCATTTAGTGACCAATTAAATTCATTAACACTGTTTACCTACAGAAGAAGGGCAAGCAGTAAACAATTAGCAGCGAGTTTATTTTTAAAAGTAAAAAAGCCTTTTGAAAACACCTCCTGAGTGACAATGTTTGTTTATCGACAGCCATCCAGATATTACATTTTGCCACTCTCTCCTAATTCATTTCAGATGGTGGGAGAGCAACTGATCACTCAAACCAGAATGTGCTTGATTCAAGCAAGGGAACCATTTTTTACAGCAGCAATGGTTTAGTGATGTGATATTTTGCATTGATCGTGAGTTGATTTTAGGTAATGATTGCACATGTAGGGCCTGCTGAAAGCCAGGAATTATTAGCACCTGAGCCACAGCAGACTAGTAACCCTTCTGATCATCTCCCCAAATAGAATATGAGAAAAATATTTCCCAGCCTTTCGAAAGTGTCTTGTCAGCACATGACATGTTTGCATACTTTTTGTGACATCCTGGAGGAGGTAGCTTGGCACCTCTGGGAAAAATTTCCTCTTCACGGAATAGAAACCACAGACAAATAAACTGCATCTGTCTCGTGTATGTAATTGCATATTCAAATGGAGATATTTCTGATCCCTTCCCCTTAGGGTGGGTGAGGACAGGAGAAGAGACCAGGTCTCATTAAGACCATTCTGTATCAGTTCTGCAGGTAAAAAGGAAGAGCAGAAGTGTGTGGCTCTTTCAGTGGGGACACCGTATGGATTTTTGCTCTACCCCCATGATACAGGTAAACATCAAATGCCTTTCATGAAGACCACCAAATGGTAGACTTTTAGTTACATGAACATGGGTAGGACTGAAAACATTAATCCAAGAAATACTGAATTGAATCACATTAATTAGGAAAGCTTTTTAATATTTACACTCTTCAAGAATTTCCTTTTGGCTTCTACATTGAATTTCAAGTGCAAGATCTAGTAGCACATCTTTATGTCCCCGTTATGAAGCCCTCTGTTTCTTTCCTAGTGTATTGAAATATTATCTTCTAGAAGCTCTTCCCTCTGGGTCCACTGCCCTGCAAGCCATTCCCTTGATTACACTGAGCATGACTAAAGGACCCTTAGACTTGAAAAGCCCTCACAACAAATACTTCTTTCAAACTATGATCAGCAAATTCTCTCATGTAACACGACATGAAGCCAACTGAACATGGACATAATTTGGCTGTGTAGTCACAGTATTATGAAGCAAGTGGAATAAATTTGATCTCTGCCTCACATCAGTCCAACAGCATCTAGTTTTTGCTCGTGACTTTAAAGAAGCATAAGACACTAATTTGATTCCTTGTCCATATATCTGTATGCAGAGATTATTTCCCTGCAATTGATAAATGATGCCAGAATTAAAGACTCAGATTCTCCTCAGAACCTCTATCTTGCTTTGGCTCCAGTTTGTTTAAATTCTTTACCAAAATAGGGAGGTCAAGACATATCAGGCCCTACTACACTATAGCTTGGGGTATCTGGGACATCCAGCATTATTTCTATAACATAAGTGTTACCAAGAGCCAGTCAGGAGTAGAATAATAATGAAAAAAAATTCTTGTGTGATATACATCCTCTCCTGTTACTTTTCTGTGTTTTTTCTTTCATCAGTCAGACTACAAGGGGTTTTCTGTGTGGTCAATGAACTTGTTCAGCCTGATCCCAAACCTCAGTTTTTTTAATCCACTGACTTCATTCAAGTGACTATTTACACTTAAATTATTTTTGACCCAACAACTTGAACAATTCTCAACTGTTGTTCCTTTCAGTCTTCCACTGAGCTCAGTGATCATCAGTGTTCACTATAGATTTTGATCTCCAACATTTCTTTCAGTAGTGCTCTTGGTCTAATATCCTGATTTTCTTCGGTAAGAGGGAACAAGAGACAACAAGATCTTAGAAGGTGCCTGTGTATTTCCTAGGATTATAATTATTCCATTTGTGATATTAAAGGGATTCCAGTCTCTAAAGATCATGGATATCTGCCCCATCTGCGTGGGCACATCAGAACTAGCTTTACACCAATCCTGTTATATAGCCATGCAAAAAACAGAGCTCAGTGTGAGTTCACCACTTGGCTGCTCAAGCAGTTTTGTGGATATTCTAGAAGAGTTGCCTCTGGTATAGACAGGAATCAAGCAGCATCATCTTACAATGGAAATACAAGAGCACTAGTGTTTTCTTATTGTTAACATTTAAAATAATTTTGAAGCACCACCACCATCCACAAACGGGTTATTCTTTGAAATCAAAGAAATTTTAAAGGAACGGATATTCTTATGGATTTACTTCATTTCATCTACAAGTTTGGAGCTGGTCACAGAGAAATTGATGGGAAAAACACTTTTTGAAGAAATAGATATAGGTAGAAACCAGAGTATCAAAAGATTTTGGGCTTGACCTGCTGTTTCTGAAGTCTACGTGAGTTTCGTCGCTAAGGTCAATGAAAATAACATCAGATCAGAGTCTTTTTGAAAAATCTGCCTGAAGAGGAGAAATTCAGTGTACTGTTCACAGGAAGTCTGTGTGCACAACAAGCCTGTTAGTGGAACTGAATTTTAATAATACTTGTGGGTTTCTTCACTGATTCTTCCTGCATAATAGCAGCATCTCTTCAAATACCAGGAAGTGTGGGACCTGTTAACATTTTTTTCCCAGTGTCACATTTGAGTAAGTCTCAGAAAGCCCCCAAAAGGGCAGAATTCCAACAGTCAGTTCTGCCAGAGCAATGCAGTAGAATAGTTAGCCAAGGCTTTAACTCAGTTTGAAATACATCCCAATTAAGTGACCATCCCATTTAAGCAAAGTTTTCCTGAACCATCACTTAATGTAAACCAAATGTCCTCTGCAACTCCTTCCTCCTACCGAAGCATTTTGACCCTTAGCCACCATATTAACACCTCTAATTGTAACTGACAGGGCAATTTCCTGGTTGCCATTGTGCAAGACAAGCAGTGAACACTAGCCACAAGCAATTTCTGACCTTTGACTGTCATATTAATGCTTTTAATTGTAACTGACAGGGCAGTTAGGCCAAAAAGTGTCCTGGCAAAGCATTTCAGGCTGTTGGGAACGTCCCACTAAAGTAAAGCAAGAAGAGTTCAGACAACAAGGTGGGAGGACTGACACAGAGAAAGAAGAGGCAATACCTCAGGCTGGACAACCATCAGCTCACCACTGACTATTTTTGGCTTCAATTTGGCATCACATTCTCTGTTAAAACCAGAATGAATTTTACTGGAGGCATAGAAATTAGTGTTACATTTTGAAGAACATTTTCTAAAACATTTTGAATGAAAGGTATTTTTAGAACTCCCCTCCCTCAACTTCTGATTATTAACTACAACAAATTTTATATACTTTAATAAAAAAGAGAGCTCCTCAGCTTTCTGTGTTTGAAAACATGAATATTTTCACATTTTTTTAAGGAAAAACATCTAGGAATTGTTAAGGAATCATCTAGAGTCTATTAGAAAGTATGTAAAGTTAATGCACCAATGGACAAGAGCTGCTGAAGCATCAGATTAAATACACAAAAGGTTTTCTCACATGGGAGAGAGGGGAGTGCTGTGGGTGACATTGACTTTTGATGGTCTCTAGAGGGTGAAATATTGTGCAAACGTTTGAGCAGGTCTCACACAGTTCAGCAGTGAGTAAGAGCACTAATCAGATGCTAGAAAAGTTCTCCCTTATTTATATAACTAATATGACTTATAACATAATACATCGCAACACCAGTATGGGAAGATCTTCCTTCCCTTCTTGCTTTCAGCTACCATTCCTGCTCCAGGTTTGACCTGACCCTTCCCATGTGCCAGCAGGAGCATCTCTCTGCTGAGCCAATTCATCTCACTATCCCCTGGATAAACACAATGACACTTTTTGGTGGGATAACTTTTCTGCCACCTTAGTGAATTGAATCAGCACAAGTTGCCCTGAGAGGGGGAGGGCTGCCATGGCCACCAAAGGGGATGCTGGGGAAGCAGGGACACAAGCTCTCCCTTTTGGAGACACTGCAAATTTAGGGTTAGCCAAGCTCAAAGAATAAAATGCATCTTCAAGTGCTCATACGTGCTGCATCCTCTGTTAGGGTGGGTTTCATTGTTACTGCTACATTATTTTATGTTATCTTAACATTAACATAAATGTTATTAAATGGCTTTTGTGCATTTTTAAGGTACTTAAGTAACAAAGGAGCCTGTGTCTTATTTTGAGTGCCTTATTGTCTGTGACTCCTTCTAACAGGTCTTCAGTGCCCTTGAACAAGTTCAGACCCTCTGAAGTCATCAGAAATGAGAGGTGGTTTTGTGCTCTTTCAAATCTCTTGATAGAAAAAAAGACCCAGAATACCTGTCTCCTGCAGAGCCTCACCTTAATGTTGCTTCCTAAATATCAGCTCATGGTTTAAGATATACTGCTATATTTAAAAAAAAAATAAATTAGTCTACATGACTTCACAAGCACAATCACATGAGGCAGAACTTGTAGTAACCCAGCTTCACAACAGAAAAAAGATATTTATTAAGGCTGCTTCTTTTTGACATTATCAGTTTGATCCTATTCTGGCTGCTGGAATTCTGGTGCTTCCTCCATCACATGAGCCTCAAGCTCAGCCTGGCTTTAAGTAGTGAAGTTTTGCACTGGTGCAGCTTCTCATCACTGATTAGAATTGAGGAAAAGAAAAAAAAAGTCACACTGCTTATTTATTAAATTCCAGCTTACACACTGATAAGGCCAGAGCTCTCAGGCATGTAATGTGAAAATTAGTGACAATGTAGGGATGACCAAAAGTGGGATTTTTCTGCAATTAAAACCATGAGAAGACAATAATTTGAGGGAGAGAACCATAACGAGTCACCTACTACTGAAGCCTTTGCTGGGTTCAGAAAAAGCAAATAACAAGGAATTTCTTGTCACTGATAATATTTACTAAAAAATATTTGTCAGTAAATTGAATATTCCCTTACCTACCTTGCTTTAGATGGTTCCAACTGAATTCTCTCTGAATTCTCTGGTTCAACTGAACCAGATACCACTTTTCAAAAAAAAAATTAAAATACATAGCCCCCTACTGTCTTCACATCAATAGCAGAACAGACCATCAAATTAGAAAAAAAGAATGTCCAAAAGTTATAAAGAAAACTGACATAAGTACTCCTTGCCATCTTTTTATTTCTTTTCTTTTTAGCCAAAAACATCTCCTTTGCTTCTTTTATTTAGACACACACATCTGTAAATAGGGTCCTAGTTTTCTGACTGCTAAATGAGTGATAATAATTTAATTAAGAATTTAATATCATATTTAAAAAAAAAAAAAAAAGGTTTCTTCGGAATCTAAACCTGATTCAGTCCTTAGTGTCAGGCAAATCTTTTTTCTCTCTTTGCATTACAGTTTTAGAGAACATAAAGGAACTATTACACACAGCTGTTTGACAAGGACATACTCCAAATTGCTACCTGCTTAATCAGCCTCTGTGGAGCTCCTAAGCTGTTTCAGATGAGAGTAGATGTTTGATCAGATGCATGAAGGTTATTTTAAGTAAGCATGCAACTATCTTGTCTGCTCTTTCAACAGCTAGATACTTGTACACAGATCACACAGATCCAGGGGAACAGAGGGAATTCTACTTCAGTAGACTTTGCAAGGGTCCTGGAGGACTTGCTAAGAATGATAAATAAACAAGATCTCTCATTCCACCTTGCCACAAAGAGCTAACAAGGCCCCACAGCCCCCTCTCTGCTGTCTGGCAGGCTATACCTCCCACTGGCAGCCCACACTCATCAATACACAGGAGCCCCAGATATCAGCCCCCAGACCCTGCTGTGATGAGCAAACACCAATCAACAGCCCCAGTAGCCTCCAGAGGACACTCTGGGTTGTTTACAGTAAATACTAGAGCACTGCCAGCAGAGGACTGCACAGGAAATGCTGAGGGGGCTTTTCCCACTTCCAGACCCTCTGGAAAGTTAAATGTTTTCACCTAGGGTATTGTTTTCTTCTCTTTAAAAAAAGAAAGCAAGACTGGTGAAAATAAAATTGCTAAAATTTAACAGCAACGTTTTTTTTTGTTGTTGTTAAAAAGATTTCAATCAAGATGAGTACATTTTCAAAAGCAAGTAACTTATGATGAGTAATATATAGCATTTTACATGGGATTACCAAGGGAGACTGCTAACCTTCATTAACTAATGATTACCCAACTATTCAGAATCCTGGTATTGTTCTCCAGCCCTTCAACACTTTGCTGTAACATGTGCTAAGTGCACTGGAATTATCAAGTTTTGCTTCCAGAACTGGCAGGCAGTGGAAAGTATTTGAGCGAATGCTGCAGGTTGCAGAAAAGAGTGACATCTTGGGAGATGTTTCAGTGAGAAGATCCAAGAAAGTCTGAACTCCACCCTGTGTGTTGTTACCAGCCTACCTGCACGTCAGGGTGACTGATCCACTCCGAGACACCACAGGGAGAAGATTCCTCCCTCCTCTGCATATTCTTTTGTGCCCAGCCCAGTGACTCTCCTCTGTTTGGAGACTGGATTCGCTTCTCACCCTTTGTTAACAAAGACAATATAATTTATTATTCATCCATCCCTGTAGTCAGAAGACGTGCACTGCAAGTAGCTGATCTCATTCTTTGCTCAAGCAATATGGATGTTGCTATGAAGTTGCTCTTTTGCTTGCAAGCAAGGACTGAATTGAAAGGGAAATCTCTGTAGCCTGGCAGAAATTAACTTCAGCTTGAGCTCATAGGAAGAATTGAGTTTCTTACCTCTGGGGCTAAGGCGAGCTGTAAAATTGTAGTTTAAGAATAACTACTAAAGCAACCACTAGAGTGAGTAACTACCTGGGAAAAGATAATGGGGGAGAATTATTTAGAGCAATGGAAATGAAGCTGTGTGTTTTGTTAGCCATTTTTCAGAAAAAAGAACCAGCATACAACCTGGGCAAGATGTCTACCACATGTCATATTTATCTTGCTACTGTGTTGGCAAAATTCTTCCTAGCATGAGTCAATGAAGTTTCTATGCAGGATATTCATCAATTTCTTCTGAAATCTCCAAAAGCTCTGAAACAACTGTTAGGTATCACCTCAAAAGAATGCTTAATTTCCAAAGGGGACAGAGGGGAGTCTGTAATTATGGTAAACCAAACACCAGATCAGTGTTGGCAACAACATGGCCAAAGCATTCAGAAAATACCAGAGAAAAAACATTCACATTTCAAAAATAATTTTCAAGATGTTTCAGCACTGTGGTACACATTTATCTGTTAACTTCTGGCTGCTGGACACTTTTCCAAGTAACAGTTGAAATGCCTTTAAATGTTGTGTTTGAGTACCTCAACAGAAGCATTTTTAAGACACAGTGAGACAATGATAGGTGGATAAATGTTACATGGTAAAATGTTTATACAAACTGGATTGAAGGAGCTTCTCAGTGGTTATACCTCTTCATCCAGCCATCCATTAATTTAATTAAGCTAAATTGTAAGCTTACAAGTCTGGGGAACTAAGAAAACTTGATCTGAAAAGAAAAACAAAGGGTTTTATCACCAGGCCAAGTTTTCCAAGTTGTCATTGCTCTGGTGTTTATACCCTGCACACTTACATAAACCCAAACTTCCATTGCTTGCCTGAGAGTCTCAGATCAATATATAGATAAAGGTAAAGCTTAAGGTAAACGATTACCCTATAAGATGATGGGAATAGTAATTTTAGTGAACATCAAACACATCAGGATACAGCAAGCTTGCACAGACATAATAAATTCATCAGCTATTTCTGCTGATTGATTTGTATTCCAGTTTAATTAGCCATGAAAGAGTCATTTTTTTTCTGAAACCTTCCCTCCCCCCCTTTTTTGTTACAGATCGCTGCCACAAAAGATAATCCCCAGCTGTCAAGTTAAAGAAATTTAAAAGGTAAGTTCTAAAAAAAAATCGTTACCAGCCATGAATTCATTTTCATATAGACCAGTCATACTTATTGCCCAATGACTTTGGTTAGAAAATCCCATCTGAAATTAAACCAGTGGCCTTACAGTATTGTTTTAAAATTGGCTTTAAAATACTTTGCAAGTAGGGTAGTGTGATCCCATGGAGATAATGATGTGTAGGAAAGGCAGAGGTGCTCTGTAGTGGCACAAGACCTATAATATTCCTGTTGCTTAACTTTCAGTAAATAACTTTAAATATCACAAAACGAGCCCCTCTGGATCTGTATGGCATTCATCATAAAAAGGATGCTTTGTTCCTGGAAAATAAATAAATAAACAAACCTGTGCTACAAATATGTTCAGAAAATTTGCAGAGTATCCATGTTTGTTTTAAATTGCCACTACAAAAGAAGAGGCAAGGAACAATAGTGAGGTCCAGCTGTTGTTTTTCTTGAAGAAGTCCCAGCTCCTCATGCAGAAAAACTATACTTGATATGAGCTGGCTGAGACAAATGTTCTGTCTACACTTTAAATGGCAGCTGGTTATTAAATGACTCCCAATAGGATGAACACTTGCTATTGACAATAAGGTAATATAAGGACCATGCAGAGCAATCAAGATGGGAATGTGAATGAAAAATCTTTAATCTGAACTTACAGCTGTCAGGGTTATATTATAAAACATGAAAGTTGCATCTGCACTTAGAATTAATGTGTCCCAAAAGCCAAGTTTCTCATAAAGTGCATCTTGCAGATACATCTTTTATAAATAGACTACTGGACTTCCATAAATCAAAACAAACTGTAGCCTATACGAAGGAATTAAAAGGGCCATCTCTTCTGGGGTTGGTATTTGTTGAACAGTATTTGGGAAAAATGAACATTGATTTACAAAGTCCAACAGACACTGGTAGTAGTATTACTTTCTGAATGATATTCAGTGACTCCAATGTGTCACACAAATGACTCCAGCTCTTTTCTTACCAGCCTCAATGTGTAAAAGCATCTTTTTTCAAAATAAGAAAGCCTTTTCAAAAGAGCCATTATTTAACAGCCTGAGTTAACAGTGTTGGACAAACCAGCATAGCACTTTTCATTTGCACAGAGTTTAGATAAACAGAGTAAGCATGGGCATCCTGAGCTTGCTTTGATGGAACCAGTTTAGGATCAGGCCACAGAGCAAAATTTGTTATCTGCTCTACTCCATGGCCCCAGAGCTCACAAGGATCATTTAAGTTCATTTCACACAAAAGGACAGAGCCATTTCATAGGCTGAATTTTGCATGTATTTTGTGAGAGCTCATTTTTTGATTAAGAGACTGTCATATTTGTGTATTGGGTGATACCTGTGTTTTGATCACTTCAGTAAGCTAGTAGTAACAGGTCCCCAAAGTCAAATTGCCACTCAGAAATTCTTTAGTGATTTGTAAGAAAAAAAAAAACATCTTTGGTACTAACTCCAGTGTATACAGTAACAGATGATGGACATTAACTGGGAAGACTGGCTGCAGCTTACAAACTCTTTAAAACCAATAACCATGATGATGCATATTATGAAAAAAGATGACTGCTGCAGTCTTCACACAGACAAATTTTCAAATTAAAGTCTCAGGCAAATATGGGCTCAAAGTATACCTGTATTCTCTCCTTCTTGATTTGGGTTTGGACAATAGTTTTATGGAGAATGTGAGATCACAAGTTTCCTAGTCCATCAGTTCTCATGAACCAGGTCCTCTGCACTCCTGAGGAAACTAAGAGGCTCAAGTCTAAACATTTAACTCAACTTCCACCCATAAGCCAATTTATTACTATTTAAGTTCTTCCTGCTTTCCTACACCCCACCCAAAGTGCTAAATCCTCTGCTATGAATCTGTGTCCTCCTGGAAGGAGCCAGCATTGACACATCTTTGAGTACTGAGACTGATGGTCATTGATGATGAATTACAATTCACCAATAAAAATTAAGATCAGATATACAGGTGATGAAGGAATTATACCTAAAAAAATGACGCAATTAAAATTATATCTGAGTAGAAATAATTCTTAATGTAGGGTATATGTTATTTTCCCTCATTGGGAATACAGTGACCACCCAGACTGCCTGATGAAGTGGTAGAAACCAAAGGATCCACTATTTTTGTGATATCATAATACCAAATATCAGGTTCTGTAAGCCTGAAGGTGATGATTACCAGAAAGAAATAACTATAGGATTTTACAATGCAAATTAAAAGTTACTCAGTCTACTGAGTAAAACTAAATTTTAATTCAGTTAAGAGCTTGTTTCCCCTGCACCTCACTGCATTCAGAAGGTTATGTAGGTATGTTTTCTGGCATTATCCAAAAATCCCAAGCTTTTAGAATGTGGTAAACAAAATTCTGAAAAAGAACCCTAAAGAACTAGGCAACAGAAAGTTCCAAAATTACGTTTTTCAGAAGTTAATTTGCTCATACGTTTTCAAAGCTACAGAATTTTTTCTCTTCACATTCCAGATAACTTTATAGTGTCTCTCAGTTTTGTTAAACTTATCATGTTTCACCCTTGAAGTGTCTCAGACCAGGGTGTTGAGTTCCCTCTAGGTATTAACTGAAAAGCATATTAGCATCTGTGCTGCAGGCACATATAATCATTTTCATTTGTCAAACACTCCTCTGATAACTCTCCCAGAGAGTTATCATATACAAGAATAACTCAGCCTAGAATAATGTGGAACAACATCTGGGAATCTAACTTTGAAGGAAGAAATCATATTTGATAAAGAAATTAAGTTACTTTAAAAACACAAGGAAAAAATTTCAGGCTTATGATAGAGATTGACAGAGATCCACGAAGAAAGACAGAAATATTTTAAGGGTCCCAACCAAACAATGAAGAGATTAAGTTATCAAAGTCAGTAAATTAACACAGTCCTCCTGAAAACTGGTACCAAAAAAATCCATATAATATCATTGTTCAGACAGTTCCCTATGAAAAGTCACTGAGGAAAGCAACAGAGATACTAATTTATTACCAGATCTCTGGTGTTAATTTATTCAAGGACAGGCAGCCCTGAGAATCCTTTCTATTCTAAAAAAAATCTCTACAAAATTGAAGATGAAAAGCAGAGGAGCACACGTGTCTTTGAGTTTTGTTACCTGGCCCATTTATTTGTCTTAACTATCTGGGAGGTCTTGTCTTTTAAAGATTTTAAGCTCTTCAAAGTGGAGGCCATCATTAGCTTATATGTTTGCTCAGTGTCTAGCATGGGAGAGTAAGAGTGGCTGACAGCTCTAGGCCACAAATACAATTAGGGTTTAAATGAAGAGTTAATTTGGGTTTGCAGCCATACTCATGTGAAAGGGTACTGCAGTAATGTTGCCTCTATAACAGACAGGGAAGCAAAGACAGAGTCTTTCATGCTTTTGGAATAGCTTAGGAATAACTTGCAAAAAGAAACAACTGCACAGAAAAAGCCTTAAACAGTGGAAACAAACAAACATGTGAGTGAAAACAATTTTTGCACCTAGGTAATTTCTTTGGTTCACAAGCATAGGTGTATTCAACATGGTCAGAAATCTTTGAACCAGTTAAATAAAAAAGGCAGCATTATTTTCTTAAAAGGAACATCAGATCTGTTTGAAAACTAAAAATTTTTTACACGTGGAAAAGAACAACCCCAGAAACCCAATCCCTCTGGGATGTAGCCTGCTGTCTCTCCATTAGAGCAGAACAAATATCTCAGAATATGGCATCCAGCCTCACATCACATACACTTTTTCTGTGATGCTCTGTGAGTGCTATTTGGACCATTAAGTCATGTTTTCAAGGCTTCATGACATTGCTCCTTTTAGATGACGATAAAGCTTTGTTCTAAAAACAATTTAAGTACTGGATTTCTCTTCCAAGAACTCCGAAGCACAAAGAGAAAGGCTGTAATTTGTAAACCCTTCAACAGTAAGATGTGTAACTCAGTGCTTCCAACCCAGAGAAGTGGTCCCATGCACATTTAAGATGTCAGGCAAAGCCTGGTTCTCCATTTCACTTGAAGCAAAACTGTAGCCAGTTTGTTTGCTCTCTGTAACAAATACTACTGCACAATTGAAATATCAAAGTGCTCCTTGTATCCAAGGCACAGCTTCTATGGACATCATGTTTCCCACTCAAACAGGTGCCCACATTTTTCTCCTAATGGGAAAACAACACCACAAGTCCCGCAGTGGGAAGTGTGTCAGACAAATAAACTACACAGTAAATGCAAATAAGCTCTTCCCTGTCTACACCTAAAGGCTGGATGTTGTCTTGTTAGTAGCTGTTTCAGCCAATCTCTGATTTGAGAAAGAGAAAAGAAAGAGAAAAGAGGCAGGAGAAAGGGCTCATGATGAGCATGACATTGTACAGTGGATGAAAAATCCATACAATTAAAAAAATTCATCTGATAAAATGAAATTCTTTATGAACTGAGAGGCACAGTTGTTAAAATGAGATCTGGCTCTGAAGTCGAGCATACAGACACAAGAGAGTAGATTTTGCCATGGTAAATTTGGACTTGGAAGGTGAACCTCCAGCCAGATGAAACATCATTGCTTTCCTTATTCATGTATTCATTTTGTCCAGGAAAATAAGTCTGCCTATAACTAATACTACACAATTCTGGCAAGAATTACTTCCTAAAAGAACAGATTTTCTGCTTTAAAGAACTTGTTCTTCAAGGTGATTATTAAGACCTTTCAACATTTCCTTGGTCTTAGCTAAAGACATCAGAAGTTAAAACTTTTAGCACACCTGGCAAATCTGCAGCTCCCAAATCTGCCTCCAGCATCTACCTTTTCTTCCTTGTTCATGGTGCAACCAGAGAGAGAGCTCGAGTGAAAGGTTTTTGCCAGAGCCTGGCAGTTTCGGAGCTGCTTTGCACCTCCAGAGAAACTCAGATGATTTTTAATTTTATTTATTATTATTTTTTTTCCAGCATAGCAGCCCCCCAGCAACTTCAGAAAGGGAAGTAAGGCTCCATGTCCCCCTCTAGCCTCACCCACTGTTCCAGAGGTGCTCATCTGGAAGGGCTGCCAGGACAGAGCAGGAGAGTGAAGATGCCACCAGGGCTTTACATCAAATATTTTAAAAGTGACCTGTCTCAGAAAAGGTTTCCTTTTTGGACCCTTATCTATAAATACTGTTGTGAAGCCCTGCCTGCCACACTAACTGTATTTTTCACTCTGCCATATGTTGTATTTGGAAACTAATTGTCCTGGATATCATTTTCCAATAAAATTATGCCAAAAATCATAAACATATTCAATGTCATCTTACTGTGAACCAAGTTAATCCTTAGAAGTTGTTGTTATTGTTTCAATTATATGAAGCAAACTACTATATGGGACTAAATTACCAAGAAAATCAATTAGAACCTAATCAATACAATCAAATTCGTATTACAATTTATACTTTAAATAGCAAAATGTTCTTGCATAAGCTTCAGCTTATTTTCTAAAAAGGGTTGACATGGCATTTTGTATTGTATTTAGAAGCTGTCTTTTCCTATTAATTTGCTTTGAACAAACAAGGAAAAGATGAAGAAAATCAAAAGGAAGTTATTCTTCATGCTTCTCCCACACATCTTCAGCTGTGTGTGCAAGCAGTTAAAACATGCAAATGCAGTTTGGAGGAAATTCGACATCTCTATTATAGATGAAAGGTAAACAAAAGCAGATGAAGGATTAGTGCAATTCCAAATTTAAGATATTGCTCTCGGTGACTTATAATAAAGTGGTGTTGCATACGGTGGCATGTTTTAGATGACATTTCAATTGTACAAGCAATTTGCATTCTATCTGACATTAAATAACGTTCTCATTATTATGAATTCTGGCAGCATCCCCGTCTCCACAGCATAAAGATATGAACTACGAGACACATCTTAATGAAGGGAGTAAGTTTTCCTGTCAATCTGAAATGCAAGACAAGGCTGTACCTGGGCTAAACCTCCAGTAACATTATTGTGAGTTGCCCACTTCTGACATAGTACAAATCTTCAGCTAAAGCATTATTCTTATTAAATAAAGATCTATAACTGAACACATGTATCTGTAATATCACTACAATCCAAAGAAAATTAAAAGACAGATTATGTCCAGGATATTACATGCACCACCACAGAGCACTGTGAGAATCTGGTATGATCCTGTTGCTAAGATACCTGGCTAATGCCACGGAAACAAGCCCTTGGTACTAATCTAGCACAATCCATGCATGCTTCCACATATTTTGGCAGGGGAAAGTAGGAGTCCACTGACAATGGCTTGGGATATTGTTAGCCAGCGCACCTGAATTTATACATTTTTTATCTCTTGCTGGTAAGCTTCAACAATCTAAGTGAAATAAGAAATCTAACGCTCTGTTAATGGTATTTGGTTGCTTTATGCCTTTTAAAACAAGTAAGATTACTTTTTATCCTCCTGCATAGTCAATAAAAGTTGCTTAAAAAGGTAATTATTTAAGTGCTTTTGGTTGCAAAATTGCGGTGCTCCCCAAAATGACTGCCCTTAATCTTTGTGATTTTTGCTGTAATGTGCACATAAATGACTAACTGCCTTTGCTGTCTCCATTGCTGTCTTCAAGGAGACGAATGTAACAGTTTCCTTGGGTGCATACTGAATAAGCAATAGGAAGAATAAAGAGGAATTATTTTAATACAAGTCACAAGTCTGTACTATTTAAAACTGCTTTGCAGCTCTAAGCCTGCCAGTAGCTCTTTGTCTAATAGACTAAAAAAAGCAGGGGGGAAGGAGAGGGGGAAAAAAAATGAAAAACAAACCAAAACAACCAGTCACACCGTGATATGTGTAAAAATCTTATATAAAAGAAAACTGCTTCATCAAACAGCCTGGCTAGACTACAAACCTATAATCAAGCAATGTGTTACACCTTTCCTTTTTAAATAGGAGTGACATGTGTCTTCACTGCTGAAAAAGTACACTAATAAAGTGTTCCTACTGTAAATCCAACAAGAATTAAAAAAAAAAATGTAAATGCACTCCCCGTCTTTTTTGCAATGTGATCTCTCCTAAGCATCAGTGACAGTAGCTCTGTTGAGCTCAAGTTATGATAACAATAACTTTTGCAGATGTTCATAGCTGTCAAGTATTATTCACTAAAATGTCAGATGTGATAAAAAGTAAAAACAGAAGAATTCCTCTGTAGTAATCAGCTGAAGTCAGGAAGGCAGAGGTCACACATTAATCTCTAACTATAAAACAGTGAACTGAAGAAAAATAATGGAAATATTCCATTAAAACAAGCAAGGAATTGTGCATGTGTGTGCATGCCTACATATACATGAATAAGTGAAAAAGAGATCCTTATGTTTCCATACTACATTCACTTCCAGTTCGTGAATATTAGAAACCCAGTGTATTTTTCCCAAAAGGAAAACGTGCGTCTCAAGGTATTACTGTCTGAAATTGTTATTTTTATTAACTTCTCAAAAAAACTGATTTTGGATATTTTTAAAATCATTTTCCACTCTGTGGCCTCTCAAGGTCATTTTGCAAGCTTCCTCTGGCAAGGGACCTTATGGGTTCTCAGCATCCCAACAGTTTAGAGGGTTATGACAATTCCATGTCGTGCTGTAGTACTGCTGGAGACAAACATCACTCTTATTGATACAGGCTGTGGCATATTAAGGCACAGACCCAGATTCACTGAGACAATCTGAATCAAAGTTTATTAACTCACAATCTGCATTTTATAGCTGAGCTGAGCTCCCCCCCAAATGTTCTCTTGTATTCTTCCACAGCTTTCTTGTAATTTTCCAACTTCTGTGCAGACAAAAATGCCATTCTCAAAACTCCTTCACCAATTCCCACATCAGGCCATATAGGATGCCAATAACAACGTATGAACAAATGTCCATTCCTTTATTCAGAATGCTTTATACCTTCTGAAACCCTCTGGGACAGTTGTGGTACAACTATTTCTGAACAACTACCTTAGGGCAGCATACAAGGGTAACTGTATTATAAAACAGGAGATTGTTCATGACAAAGAAGAATTAAATCAATAACAGGTGCAAGTATCTCAGAAACTGTTACTTCAACATAAATTGTCCCTGTAAGAAGGACAGAAAAATGTTTTTACAGACCTTTTACTTTTTTCAATTCTCACTGGAATCCAAGTCAGAAAAGAAAATGGCTGTTTGCTTAGAATAAAGTGTCTGAGCTATCTATGTGAACCTGACTGTAATGGCAAAGGATGGTGTGGATCAATATCCATCTTCTTCATTCCTGAAGTAATAACTTTCAATAGGAAAATCTATTTACTTTTACTTACCTTTATTTTATTTCATTTTGCTTTAAAGAAGTCCATTCCAGAGGGAGGGTTTAGATTGCAAACAGCAGTTAACAAACTGATGATTTAACTAAGGACTGTAGGCCAGTAGGCATGTTACCATTCCCTGTATCTATTGGATAGGGTTAAGAAGAAACACGTTTACTTAGAAAATTTATTATATAAACAATGAGTATTAGAAGCCATTTAATGCATACAATCTCCCTATGTAGAGTGTGCAGTGGAAAGGTCAATCAGAACCAAAGGGTAATTTGTCTAATCCTTATTTACATCCTGCCCAGAACTGGCCCAGGCTCTCTCCTCCAGCAGCAAACTACACGGCCCCAAATAGTTCCCTTTTTGTAGCCCCATGCTTGCAGCAGCCTCTCCAGTCTTGGGCACCTGCCCATCCTTTTCATAGGAACGTCTGACCACCAGAGCCAGCTCATACCATTACACTAAACAAAGTCTGCCACACGCAACAGATGAGCATGAAATACTTTTTTCCCCTCAAAATGCAGCTGTGGATCCCATGGATCCTCTGGACAAACTTCTCAGGTCTGCATGTTTTCAAAAAAAAGTAAATGAAACATAAGAACTGGGAAGAGGAGGGAGGAAAAGACAAAGCAAACTCATATTTTCCACCTAGATGAACACACTTTCAGTAAATTTGCATTGCACACTTTCAGCAAATCATCTGGCTGATATGACCTTTAATGTTACATTCTGTGCATCAGTCAAAACAGTATATTTATTTACTTTTCTCTCTACCTTTCAACTGATTGTCAGAAATAAAACAAAACTTTATGGCAGCACTTCTGGCATCACCTGATATTTTCTATTATTAGGGGGGGGTTATTTTAAGTATGCAGTAAAATGATGTATCAGATAGCATGGCATGTTTCTACTAAATACTGTTTTCAAGCTTCATTATCTAGAGCACAGTGAAAGGCTTGTTCATTTTAAATTCAGTTGAGAGGCTGATGGTCATTAGAAATTTAAAATATTTAAAAGTATGTTTGTGTCTACTGTAGTCACTGCTTTCCCTCCCCTGCTGGTAAAATCACCTAAAGCAAAATTAAATCAAGACTGCAATTTATCCCTTGCTTAATATTTACAAGCCACCATCTATCTTTCCATAATACAAATTTCTGTGACTGTGGTAGCAACAGCATCTCTCACTGTCAATATTGAAGTCCAAATGAAAGAGGCTGCAAGAGAGACCATAAAGATAACACTTTATTCACACTGCGAATTTTATTAATAATAATTGCTAATTAATCTTAACTGAAGAAGCAGTGCAAAACCCCATGTCTGAATTCCAGGTTCTTACCTAAATCTCAGAGCACTCAGAGTGTGTATTTGTATCTAAGAAAGAGATCACCGGCATTAAAACCTGCTTATATCAACTGCAGGAGGGGAAATAAATTAGAGACTCTACTCTCTTTAGAATTTGATGGGAAACATATACTAATATAGATGTAACCTGATAAGACAATTAATTGCAAAGTAAAATTTGGAGAATACGAGGGATAAGCAAGATTTCATTGCCACTAATGTCTGCATATTTATTGGAAAGCAGATTGTGTGAGAGTGTGTGCGATGAATAAATGAACCCTTAATTGTACAATTTTCCACGTAGGTTATACAAGTAGAATCTTCATTTCTACATCTTTATTTTCTCTGTTAACAGGATAGCAGAAAAAGAAAGAGGAAAAACCAGAAAAAAGAAATACAACCACACACAGAAGCATTACTGCATATATTGCAAGAAGGCAGAAAACAACATGTGAAGCTAAACAGAAGCCCCAATAAATCTGAAGAAAACCATTGACAATTTTATAAAAAATAAAAAATAGTTTCAGTCGTTAAAAGGCACCCAGGGATTAGAAAAAATATTCAGGGTCTTAAAGGTTTTAAAAGGTTGGTGGGTTTGGGTCTTGAAGACAGTAATTTTTATTCATTGGTTTTTACCTGCAACAAATTTTGTTATGAAATTTCATCCACCATTTTATTTCCCTTAATATTGAGCTGAAACTCAAAATAATTGAAACAAGGTAGGGGCATCAGGAGTTAATTAAGGTTATTGCAGGAAAAATCACAATATGTAATCAATGTTTCTGAGCTTATATAGGCCAGGTAAAGGATTAGTGCTGCTGTACAGAAGGAGCTGTGTTACAGTAAAATACAGATGAAATACCTACTAGGGTAAGTAGTAAGTTAGAGGCTTTAGACATAATTATGCTATATATAATTTAAAGCTCAACTTCAAAGCAAGTAAGTGCTATTAATTATCCTCTACCCAACACAGCTCTTAAAATGTCAAATTAAAAAAGACTATTGGTAATTGTATAAGTTATGGCAAACTAGCTCCCTCCAGCAGTGACAGCAGATAGCAAGAAAAAGAAAGCAAGATATGCCTTTCCCCTCTGATATTTACAGCTACTCGTTCTTCATGCAGATCAAGAAAATAATAAGGCTTTCAATGAATTGCTTCAGCCCCCTTTCACTCGTGCAGGGACTGATCCTGCAAGTAATCTCTCCTGTGAATAACAGCTGCTAGAGGAGGCTTTTATTTGGGAACTCAAGAAATGCTGCTGACTTGGCTTTTCTCCACCACATCCTGAGCAGGACATCCATACCTACGTGCAGGGGAGGCAGAGAGGGCACCAGCAGCATCTGCAGCAGATGGGGCAGAGGCAGCGCAGCCTCCTGCTCCCAGCACGGGGCTCAGCTCTGCCCCCAGCTCTGCCACTGATCTGAGGGATTTCATTTGCTTCTGTGCCTCAGTTTCTGGAGGTCCTGACTCAGTTGCTCCTTCTGTAGGGTGGGCAGAAGAGAAGGCAGAGTGGGGAAAGCACTTTTTGGGTTCACCTCCTTTTTGGAACAGGTGGTCTTGTCGCAGAGGAAGAGTTTGGACACATCTGAGTGCTCTGTGTAAAAGGCTAAACAGATGCATTGATGTGCACAGGAAGATTTATTTCTACAAGCATTTTCCTAAAGTGGAAATATTTGCATATAATTAAATTTAAAAGGACAGAGAAAAAAAAACAACAAAGAAAAGTTGAAACTTCATCTTTAACCTGTGATTTTTCCCTCTGAGCTCTGTGTTCAAACTCAAATTGCATGCAAAGGTTTAGAGGAGCTCTCGAGCCTTGGTTGTGCACATCTTTATACGTATACAACCAGCATCAGGTTTATAACCTCAAGTTGTGCAGAAAACATTGTTGTGACAGGAGGAAATAATGCGCTGGGGAGGGAAGGTTGTGCAATTTGAAATGTGCACTATATTCATCCTGGCTCTTAGCCATTGCTCACTCATAACCTCTATAATTCACCAAAGTTATATATTAAAAGCATGTAATGAACGTCGAGCTATTTTGAGTGGAGTTGCAGAGTTAATAGATGGTTGTCATCATGACAGATTACTGGTATGGAGTAATTATATTGAAGAGCTAGCAGATCCTTATCCGAGAATGAATCTTTTAAGACAAAGGTTTCTGAGTAAAGCTGAGATGTACAGTAACCTGCAGATATTCTCCCAGTTCAGATCAACTGGGTCTTTCAGGCATTATTGTTCCAGAAGGTACTTCTGGCCTGGGAAATAAGATCATTGGATATAACTTTTGTTTGATTTCAAGGGGAGACCAGTACCTAAAGATCTTTAAGAATCTGGCCCTTAGGCACTTTTGAAATTGAGAATTAGCTGTTCCAATGTTGGATTAATGCCTAAATACCTTTAAAAGTGTGGGCTTTGGAAAATCCCTCTGAGTGCCTATCAGCACCTCTAGGTATCCAGCTACCTTTAAAAGTGGACCCAGATGCCACTTGAATAGCTCAGATGCTGCAAGAGAGGCTGACACCCCTTTTCCTTCTTCCATGTTCCCACAGGTTACTTTTTTCCACCTCAGTGGCTGCTGCAGGTGTTTGGACTGAGCACAGGATAAGCCTTCTCACACACACAGCCAGATGGGAAGCTGCCTCCAAGGCAGGAGGAAGGGATGAAACAGGGATTCTTGGGCATCACAGGCTGCACAGCCAAGTGGGTGAGGTGCAGCACAGGGGTTACTGCTGCCTGGCCTTTAATAATGGCAGGAAAGGTAGAAGGAGAGGGAGGAAATGTCTCTCAAAAATCATAGCTCACCCCCAGAGGCTTCCCTTTTCCATGGCACAGCTCTGGTTTTTGGCTTTATAAGGAAAGGTGGCTGTAGAGCACAGCTCCTCCAAAATGCAGCTTTCCAGGGTTACCCACACCCAACTGCACCCACTGCACTCTTTGCTCAGAGAAAGCATCTTACCAAAGCAATCATGAATCTTCACTTGCTGTTGTGAGCTTTTTTCAAGGAAAAACAAGGGATGCAGAAAGCCACAGTCAGAAGCACTCAGGGAATGACACCCATTTCTTCCCAACACTTTCATAATTCAGTTAACTGCTACCTGTAAGAGGTCCTGTAAACCAAGTCCAGCCAGCAGCCTCTGGGGATCAGCAGTAAAGATGTGGTAGACAAGCATGTACATATATATGAAAAGTTGCAGAATCTGGCCCTGTAAACTGGGCAGTCCACCATATTTCTTGTGTATTTACCATTTGTTCCATACCTCCTAACTGTATAGAGTCAGGATTGTCACATACAGCTCAAGCACCTCTGACAGAAGTTTCATCCAGCCCTAGAAGCTAATATTCATCCTAAGTTTCCACTGTTTTAACTTGGATAAATGTTTTCAACATAGATGTTGACAGCTACCAAAAAGCATACGTGAGGATTTTAGTATAAAACCAAGAAAGAAATTTCTGAATGACTTGGATCATCCCCTGAGTGTCAGACCTGGCAGTCCTTATAGTACACGAAAATAAAAGCTGGACATATCTGAAAATTAGTTTGATTTAGGAGTATTTTCAAAATCCCTTTGTCTTGCTCATGCTGCTTTCTGAATGTGTAACTCTTTAGCATGGAATCTGCCGAAAATTTTGGATTTGCTCAGTTGAGTTGAGCAAGTGAGGAAGTGAAAGTGAATGGTACAAGGGCTGTTACATTACCCTGCCCTTCTCACATAAAGGAGCTCTGAACACGTTGTCAGACACAGCACTGTATTTTAAGGTGTTTCACACATGCATTTTTAATCAGGATTATATTTCACACACATCTATCCTCTCTCTCAAGTGCAGCAAGCTAGTCCTCCTTGAAAACATATCAGCTCTCTGTATTTGCCATCAACTATTTTTTTTCTTTGTATGAGTCTATGGTTTGGTGACCCACTAGATCAAACTTGAGGTAACAGGAAAAAAACCCTGCTTAGGATCAACACTGAAAATGGCTGTGCAGCTCCCTTAGTGCAGCATGTTTTCTGAGATCATCTTTATTGTTGCAAAAATAGTCTTAATAACTGATCTTAAATTAGTGACTAAAATAAAAATATGATGGGTTACCCTCCATGCAATGGTGTCAGAACTGGTCTGTGAGATACGTGGTTTTACTGAGCCTACCAATTTTGTACCATACCTCTTTATATTCACTGCCCTGACTTTGCTCTGCATGGAACAGACAAGGTGCAAAATGCTTTCTTTCTAGGAAGCAGGAAACACAGAAGGAATCCCCAGGTACATGATGCCATTGCCCCTGAAGCCAGTGGGGAAAAAAAATGTATAAACACATACAAAAGCTTAAATCCCTCCTACTGTGTTTAAAATGGAGAAAATTTACCTGAAGCCTTTAAGAAAAGATCCTCGCCCATGACAGAAGTCCTTAAATTTTAAGTAAATTAGCCAGGATCTGAAGACAAGCAAATTATTCTAATATTTACATTTGGGTTTTCCAGAGTTAGTTCCTTGTACAAAAATTCTGCAATTCTTTGGTAATAAACCAAATCAATAAACACTGCATATGAACAGCAGCATGCTCAAGATTTTTCTGTAGGATAATGTACTTATTTCTATTTTATAGTATTCATGACTGTTTCCTGTTATGAGAACTGTAAAAATCACAGGTGAAGCTGACAATACAATTTCTTTTTTTTAAAAAGCTACTGCAATCACCCTCACTTTATTGTCCACTCAGTGGGAGAAAAAGGTTAAAACAATAATCTCAAATTCCTCATGAAAAAGGAATACAGTAAGCATAAAATTGGTGGAGTTTTACAGAAATTAAGTGGGATTTTGTAGAAATTAGTCCCCCAAAAGTAGCATTTACTATGTAATCATATACTTTCTATAGGCTCACCACCTCATTATAATGATCATGTGACATAGAGTGAGGATATAATTTTTCTCCTAAAAGATGATCCCAAACTCCCATAGAATATAACAGCTTCACAAAGAAATCTCTTCTAGAAAGACTATTTATTTTATCACATGAATTGAACTGATTGAGATTTTTAATGTGTCTGTTGCCACTTTATATTTTTCTTTCTTCCTGCATTTCCCCTTTTGCCAATACAACCTTTTTTAGAGAAAGAGGCTTTTTCACTTCTTGGATAGTTTTCTCTGTTCATTTGCTTTCATTTTTTAGTGCAAAACCACAACAGCAACCTGTAAAAGACTATTTAGGCTGCACTACTAGAGCTTGGCACAGTCTAGATTAATAAAACTCGTATCTTAAAATAGATGCAACCTACAGAGGATGTCATGGAACAGTTTCAATGAAAACATCTCTTCACCCTGTAAAACAGCTCTGCAGCAAAGCCCTTTAAAAAAAAAAAAAACTCCCTTGGCTGGGAACTACTGTATATCAACATATGCCCTGAAAAATACATACCAATTGCAGAGAGGCATTGTTCACATGGAGTAACTATATCTATAGGTTGTGAAGCAACTGGTCATAAAAGCACTGAATAAAAAGGCATTTGAAATATGAGATGGCTGAAAATACCACAGCTGATTTTTTTATATTCTCTGATGGTTAAGAACAAAAAGACTTTCAGACAAAGAATTTAGACTCTATCCCATGGTGTTTGACTTCCAAAATGTAATGTAAAATATTGCCAAGAGTCTGACCAAACAAAAAGTGCTCAGATAATCCTTTTTTAACAGTGTAAATACAGTGCTTTTGGAGCAAACCTCTTGCTTTTGTGGAGTCGCAGGATTTTTAATCATACTCTATTTTAGGTTAATCACAACATCCTTATAAAGCTGTCTGGAATCACATAATGCTAACAGGAAAAAACAAAAATATTATTTTTCCAGTGTTATCTCAGTTTCTAATAGACAAATAAGTAACTTTAAAATGACAGAGGTTTCCACATACCAAATGCTACATAAAGATAAGACTTTCTGTGAGCTTGCACTTGTAACACCTAGGTTAAAATGTCTTCAGAGATTCCCTGAATACTATTATATTTAGCATTGTTACTCACAAGTGCCCCTACAATTTTTCCTGTTCAATAGTTAAAACTCCATTTAGACAACTCTGGTCTGATCTTCACTCTAGGAGGTCAAAGCCCAAGAGGGAAATGTTCTTAAGTTATGAAGATGTTCTTGGTTATTAAGGCCAGGTACCTAGATAGATCTTCTCTCCTCCTCAGCAAGCAGGTGTGGTGATCAGGGTAGGAACCCTGAGGCTTATGGAAAGTCCCCAGAGGAGGGCTGTCACCTGTGTCTTGTGCCAGGGTGGTCAGGATAAGTCCAGTGGCTGTGAGCAGCAGCTCAGGTAAGGGAAGGCATGGGAGGAGATGGGAGAAAAGAGCCCAGGGTTTTGTTTCCAAAATGGCAGTGAAAGGGAACTGGGGAAATTTACAACACTTACCCAAAGATTTTTAGCCCTGGGAGGAAGTTGCCTGCAGATCTCCTGTGCTCAGCAACACAGTTCCTAATGGGTTTCAGATTGAAGTCAAAGGGAATAAATTTGGCTGGCAGCTCTGCCCAAGTAAGTTATGGCCAGAAGGAAACATGAAGTAGAATATTCATTCATCAGAAATGCAACTTCTTTCCAAACTCTCGTGGCCTTTTCCAGTGTCCTTATCAAACAGGAACTCAAAGTATTTTAGGGGCAGGGAGGGAGGAGGAATATTTTTGCTGCAGATATACCACACTTGCTTCTCCAAGCAAAGGGCAACACAGCATTTGGCACAGAGTATATTGGGCTGCATTCTGCCCCAGGTCAGCTGCCACCCAAAATCCTGGCTCAGACTTGTGAACTTATTGAAGATTAGCTTTTTCAAGCTCTTCTTAGCATGACCCTCCTTACTCTACAGGCATTGTACTTAAAGCTAAATGGCTAGCAGCACTGGAGTGGGTAATAAACACTTTTTAATTTATTTGTATTTTTTAAGTGAAACAAAAAGATAACCAGATATACCTAATTCTTCTCAAAACTACTCAAAGATTTGGCGTGGGGAGCTTGTGAAGTCGACAGAAGAATAATCTATTGAAAAAATCTATTGATAAGATAGACAATACTACCTCAAAAACACTGCTACCAGCAGTGACAGCTCTGCAAAATACAGAGGAATTTTTTTACAAGTTACAACTTAAAAAGGGTTATTGTTAAACAGTAGTAAGGAATTTTTAAATTCACATGGAGTTGATGTGTTGTTAATAGAAAGGAAAGCTTAAAAAACTCTGGAATATAATAAGCAGGAAGAAGATTCTTCAAAGTTGTTAAAAAATAATAATGAAATACACATATAAATCCTTCTCCCTGAGGAGGGAGCAACTACTCCAGCAAAAAACTTGGCACTATTCAGAGAGAACAGGGAAAAGAGGCTCTTGGAAGGGGCAGGAAGAGTTCCTCTGTGTCAAGGAGAGCAAAATGAGTAAAATGAAGATAAATAACTGACACTGAAACGAAGCTGCAGCAACAGACAGGCTGTAGGGGTGAAGGCTGTAAGGGTGATCCATCAGCAACATAGATGGTGGTCACTTCATGTGACCTGCAAAAGCTTGGAGCAAACTAACTCGTTTGGATTTCTTCAGTCTCCACTGAGAGAAGTGGAGATCACTTGGGAAAGGCTTCTTTACAAGCTGGTATGGTTTGGTTTGCTCTGTCACTCATGATCAGAATTACCAAGAAAACATAAGAAACACATTAGACTGTCTAATGACAACTGAGCAATGGACAAAGGAATGGTATGTAGGAGTTAACATGTCCTCCTCCTCCCCTCCCACCCAGGTTCCTTTTGACCCCATCTCAAAGAGCCCTGAGAGTTTAAACTAATGATGAAGTGGTTTGTCAGTACAGAAACTACAAAAATGTCTGTTGAAACTGGAAGAGAGCTCTATCCTGCTGAGAAAAATGAAACTTCTGTTATGGATAAAGTGTGGAGCCAGGTTTTCAACTCTGTCATCCTAGAAAGCACAGGAATCTAAGACACTTCTTTTTGATCCTCTCAGCTTCATCTGAAGTCTACTGCTTTTGTACAAGGCTGCCTCTTGCACCTAAGGTGTGTTCTTGAAGAAAAAAGGTGAAAACATCCAGCAGTCCTGGGTGAATTAAACTAATTCCAGGGGGTAAAAAAAGACATAATTTATGCTTCTTTTTTATTATTATTTGTCCAATCACTCTAATATCCATTCACCCTCAGCAGGGCATTTAAAGGATTTAGCAAGCACATATATCGTGTTTATCTCAACCACTTAGTTGGTGTCTCAAGAAGAACAGCACAGCATGTTAAAAATACTGCATTTGTTCATCACTCTGTGCCTGAAGCTGTTAGTTCTCCAGTGGTGAGCTGCTTCTTTGTGGACAAAAAATACAGATGATGAGCTCCAGGTGTGAAAACTACTCTGGTTTACTGATTAAGATATTTTTTGTTATTTTACCCTATATCTCTACTGTTAATAATACATGGGAGCTGAGAATATGAAGAATAAAGGAAACAAAAAGAGACAAATAATATATTTTTTTAGGCCAAGAAAATCCAAAATGTGGGGCTAAATCTAAAACTGCATTTACAGTGTTGAATAAGAGATATTATGACTTAAAAAATTCAGCATTTGCCAGGTCTCAGTGAGGAAATGGAAATGTGAGGTTTGCAACATTATGGAAAACAAGAAAGTTATAATATGATCAAATACTGTACTACACACATGAAGGAGCAAGTTAAGGTTTCCAAGAAGAGTCATTATCACAGTACTGAAGTGATTCAGTCTGTGAACTTGTTGTACTTTTTTTTTTTTAATAGAATTTTTACGGTATGATTTGAGGGGGAAAAAAGAAACAGATAAATAAAATTCCTCTTTATTCCAGGAGTTGACATGCAGAAGTATAACACTGCACATCATCTGATGCCAACAAGATACTGTCCTTCACATATATATTATACAAAGCTCCACCTCCCCTGTTGGAAGCACAAACAACCTCTGAGCTCTTCTTTGTCTTACAGACAGATGGACACAAACACACATCCCTAGTACAAAGGCCCCAGAATATTCCCATCTGCCTAAATCCATTAGCCTAGAGCTACTTCAAAAATCAGTCCAATAATTTTCCTACCTAGTGGTAAAAAAATAACTTTAAAAAATTACTTTGAAAACTCTTTATAAGTAAAAATAAATCATTCTCAGTGAGAAAATTGTATCTCCAAGTATCACACAGATTTCACAAAGAAAAATTTTCTATCAGAAATGAAAACAACAGCACTAACGTTTAAGATGAAATCCTGACTCTGCTTGGAGCTTACAGGGGTTTTATCATTGATTTCAGCACTATGTAAAATCCACTCTGTGTACAGCTTTGTTCTGCACATAGAAGAAAAACAAAATTTGATCACATAAAGGAATGATTAATTACAGTCAGCAGAGTACCATGATGCACACCCACATGCATATTACTTTTCAACACACATCCACAGGTCTTGATGATGGGTTCTGAGCAGAAATGCCAAGACAGCAAATGGTTGTGAAAACATTTCCCAATTTTCATAGCCAAAACTGGGGCTAGTTTATTTCACTAGAACAGATAAGGTTTCCTGATATGAATTTAATAAGGAATACCAGGAGAATAATTATAGCCCATCTCATCATAATCATACCTTGATATTCCTACTGATAATGATGAACATCTAGTATTCTAGCTCAGTGTACTAGTCACTCCTAAAAGTAGGTTTTACTCACTTTAATTCACTTCTGAAGCTTCACATGTTTCTTTGCTTAGACTTAGCTGTCATGAAGAGTCCAGGAAAAAAGGAAGAAGTATGTGGAAGAGAAATCTATTAAAAAGCATTACACAATCTGTGAGAAGCTCTGTGTATCTCCTAAAATGATCAGAGGCCAAGATGACATTAGAGCAAAATGTTATTAGGGATACTGGTTCTGTTCTTCAGAGATGTGTTAGAAATTCTTGTTCTTGAGGCACCATGGTCACTCTTCTTACTCACTGCTGCTCTTTCAGACTGATTTGCTGAGGAGTCTGAGCCACATCCTCACTATGATCTTCCCAGTCTCTGAGGTTGCTTATTACAAACTCTGACTCTTCACTAACCTGAACAATTACATTTTGAGCACTGGTATAAAGGAAACTATCTGCTCCCACACCTCTCAAGATTCCAACTGAAAAAAAAAATTGACTGTTTAAGCCAATAATATACTAATTTTAAGAGGGCTAGAAATATAAGAGCCATTAGTTTTTAGACTGTATTTCATTTTTACAGCTTTTTATATAATAAATATTTGGATATTTGCACCTGGATCTTAGGTTTTGTCTCAAGAATTAGAGAAAATAAAAAGATAAAAAGTTCTGAAGAGACTATGAGGTAGCTCATTGCACTGAACATGCATCTATTTGCAAAATCTGTCAAATTCAGGAAAGCTTTTTGAAGTAAACTCTGAAAATTTGTCTCACCATTGTAATGCAAAAAAATTTTAGAAATCCAGTAGAGATGAAGATTTATTGAGCTGCAATGAGAATACTGATTTAATATTTAGCAGTTTTTAAAATATAGCTTGTTTATTACTGTTATTTTGGCCATGGAACCAACCTAATCAGAAAAACATCACAGTAAATCATCTGTTGTTGCATCAGGAAGAACAGACCAAGTTGACTTGTGTCAGATTTTTAAGACAGGACTAACAGAATTTTTACTCTGCCTTAACCCCTTCTTTAGGGAAAAGCACTTTTCCCTAAAAATACTCAATCACTTTAATAAGAGAAAATATTATAGAACTCACCCCTGGAAACATTTATCAACTTCCCTTCAGAATCTCACTACATTTTTTGTCAGGCTTTTTGTTTAGAACAAGTACCACATTTCTGATCAAGACACTACGATTTGTATGGTTTAGGTGGAGATTAAAAAAAAAAAAAAAAAAAAAAAGGATCCATTTGCTACAAGAATGGAAGCATGCAGCCTGTCAATACTATGATGAGTTATCCCTGGATATTTACACCTTGCTGAGTTGCACTTTCCTACTTCAGAGCAGCAGAGCCTGACCTCAAAAGAACCACTTGATTTACATCAGGGATTTCTGGAGTTTTCAGACTTGCTTCATTTAGATGTACAAAAATCGTGTATAAACTGACATTCAGTTCAACTTGCCAAGTGTTACTATTTATTAATTGCCAAATAGATCTGATAAGATTTCCATTTAGGAAAAAAAAAACAATTATTCCCCGTTTCCTAGTATTCTATTTCAGATATTTCTCTTGGATTTATACCTAACTTTGTCTCTCCCCAGTTACTGTTACACCATTTGCAAAATAAAGGACGTGGGAGACCAGGATTTTATATTTCTGAACCAAAGTAACCCAAATTTATAAAAGAGACAGTTGAGTGCCCCACAGGCCTTGCACACTGAGTGACTGGGAATCATCTAGGCTGCTATTTGCTGCTCCAAACTATTGTTTTGAGGTCCCCCTGTTTTAGTTTTATACTGATACAAATATGCATGGTTCTTGATGTGAGCTATGAAGAATTTGCTCAACAACATGGGATCTGACAGCACCATCATCCATCTCTGGCACTGACCCACAAGACAAAACACAAGACTGAACCAACTCTTCCAAATTCAGGCAAGCCACAGCCTGTTCAAGCCCAAGAATAAATTTTTACTCCATCACTTAACCTGAGACTCTCTCCCATTTCAATTCATAAAATAGGTAACAACAATTATCTAACATTTTTATTGTATTTATCAGAAAGCTTGTCCCTCTAGATGTGTTTCTTCCTTGTAATGTGTCAGTGAACAAATATTCCAGCAAGTAACATGAGTGTTTTATACCCTGAGAGCATCTTAGTACCTTCTGCACTTGAGAAACACGTTCCCTCTGCCTGCACAGGACAGCTATGTTTCTGTTATCATCCTGAGTTAGACTCAGTTTTAAGCCACTTGCTTTTGTTTTCTTGGTTTTTTATTAAACTAAGCCTCAAGAAGTTTTCACTTTGTTGCTAATAAATGGCTACTTTAATCAAACCCCAGACAAAGCAGCCAGCAATTGCACTTATTATTAAAACAAACTTCTTTAAAAATTCAAATCTTGCCTTATTAAAAAATATAATAAAGACTTTTATGTAGTTTAGCATGCAAGAGTTAGATTGCTTGACCTCTCTTTTAATGACTTAATTAGCTGTACTAAAGCCCAGCTGGGCCTCTGCTGACAACATAGCTAGATATTTCAATCAGGCAGTGTTATGGAGAATAAGTAATAAATGCTACCTTGTCGCCATACAGTCCCAAACCAGAGTGCATGCTGGTAATGCTAAATTTGATCAGTATGCCTCATATTTCAATTAGTCGTGGTCTGAATCACTGAAACTGTGTAATGTGTATGAATTCCTGCTATCAGATACAGAGCTGCAGGCTCCCACAGTTTGAACGCATTGAGTTTGCTTTTATTAGCAGCCAATTAATGGCCAAAATCTGCATTGCTTTTAAAATTTATAACCTCTATTCCAGCTGCATCCATGGCTCCTCGTATACTGTATACAATCAGATCCATATCGCTGTCGCAAGTCAAACAGCTGCAAACTGTATTCTGTCTGCAGGACTGAAAAATCCTTCTATACAGAAGCTTTTTTTTTTTTAACTCTTAGAAGTTCTTTTCAAAGCCCAGCAGCACCAGTCACTTTGCGACAATGAGCGATTTAATACAGAGAGAGAGAAATCCACACCAAGGTAACCTCTTGGGATACGCTAGGTTTTCAAACGAATGAAACCCTATCACTTTGGCACAGCACAAGGGCAAGCAAAGCCACTTCTCCTGACCAAGGCTAAGAAAATATAAACATATAAAACCCGACCCCCATTGAAAATTAACCCATTGAAGTCTAGAGAGTCATTAAAAGATCCTGCCAGTGCGGAGATTAATATTTTAAACTAACTTTCACAAATTAGTAACACTGGAAATTGTAATATGGAGCCTGGTGATCCTTAAGAGATTACTACAGAGAAAGAGACTCACGATTGCTTCCCTCCAAATTATTTAATGAATACTTGAAGATTTCTAGACATTATTTTAAGGACCGAGTCTCTGTTTCTGATACATGATACGGCAGGAAATTTTGATGTGATCCAATTCAGACATAAAGCAAAGTAGCTTTATGTACTGGTAACGTCATGTCATAAAGCCATATGATAAAGGCATATTTGATATCTGAAATTATACTATTATTTTTTAAAATAATTTACCATATGTAAAAATGTGCAAGCCTAGAACATTTTTGGTCATCTGATCTTGCAGTGTTATCTGAGACAAACACTGAATGTTCCTGTTCTTTCCCCTCTCTAACCCACTGCCCCGGGAAGAAGGAAAAAACCAAAACAAGAAAAGAAAGGAAAAGGCTCTATTATTTAAAGTAAAAAGTATTCACCTGGTTAAGTGCCTCAGTTTTACACAGGGGAGTATGAAAAAGCACTTCTCCAGCAATAATACATGGCAATAAAAACATTGTGCTGGGATAATACAAACGGCAGTCACGGCTATTTAAAAGACAATAAAATCCTGTTTTACAAAATTCAGCCACTAATAACCAGCATTCTTTCTAACTGCTTAAATACTGCAGTAAGACTCCTAATGCCACTGTGAAATCATAAGCTAGTACTTCAAAGGTGTTCTATCTGTTACAAATTAAATCTTCACTGGTATGTCACAACTCATTTCATCCCAGAAGCTCCGAGATGCAGCATAGCGGCATTTTTGTTGTCCTAGGCAACCTGAACCAAACTGTTAAATACCTGTCTGATGCCCCCAAAATGATGGCAATAATATTTCTCACAGGATTTACAGTAATGGCCATCTTGAAAAATTACAATTATTCTGCTCCACTTAGTTAAAAAAAAGAAGCAACTCGTCTTGAGCCTTACCAACGCGGATGAAATAACGTTGGAGAAGTTTTATGTTTTTTAATCAGATTAGACAAATGCTCTTTCTGGAATACAGCAATCCCACAGTAAGATATTTATCCAGTAGCTCACTCAGCTACTACCAAAGCTAGGAGAGGTGGGCAGAATGTATGCAATAATCAAAGGTATGAGATAGGTGCAAAATCGATGCAAAAAGTAGAGGAGTAACACCTGGGCACAACACAGGATTGTTCTCCCCACATTACACACATTTACTATGTATAAACACACACGTGAGCTGCAGTCCTAGACAGGCACCTTTATTTTTATTCACCTGAGAATGCAAAGCTCATATTTTTAGATTATTATTTCATTTGAAACTCTAGTAGCAAAACTGACGAATAAAACCACACAAATTAAATTAAAATTTCTCTTGATTGGCTTGATCATCTACTCTATTACAGCTTGATTAACCTCCCTGAAAGAGCTGCATGTTATTTAGAAATGAACTATTTACTTCAAAGCTCAAAGATAGCTGCTGTTTTTCTCAAAAAAAAAAACCAAAAAACCCCAAATAAAAATAAACAAAAAATCCAACAAAACAAGAGGAAAAAAAAAAACCAAAAAACCAAAAATAAGCCTCACAAACAAAACAAAATTAAAGAAAAACAAAAAGGAAGGATATGTGGAAGGATAGGACTTTGCTAAGTTTAGCTAGGACAAATATAGGTGTTTGAGACTACTCAGCTGTAACCAACAGGGATCCCTTTGACTTTTGGATTTTTACACATATTTCAGATAAAATAAGGGAGGAAAAAAATCCAGCACTTGAGCATCAAGTGGATTTGTGACTCTCTCTGGAGGATCCTGGTCCCTTGCAAACATATGAATGGATTATGCTGATTTTATACATATTTAATCATCATAATCCAGATATTTTGATATATATATATACTGCAACCTGTATTATAAACAGAAGAATTTTACCCACGTTAGAGCACCTCAGTGTTATACACAACAAAATATTTCATCTAGTAAATAAGTTAATGCAATACAATAATGCTGAAACAAATCACTTAACATTTAGTTACTCTGCTGTTTCCGAATTCCAGAGACAGAATGAACAAAAAATTAGACTGAAAACTGGTTTTGTTTGTATATTGATGAAAGTAAAATGGCATTGCTGATTTGTTTACATTTTTATTGTTTGTTTGAAATGCTACATACATATTTAATAAAAACTCATAGTGATTTCTTTGTTTTTACATTTAAATCTTTGAAATCTATTTCATTATAATAGAGAACACTCAAGATTATCTGCATGTTTGGACCCTGCTTAGTCTCCAGAACTCCTTGCTACTGTACAAGGAATTGTTGATTTTCTACTTGTTCATATACATTAAGTGAACTTATAGAGAGCTACTTACAGATTGCACAATAACACATATGCTAGCTACAAAATCAAAGCAAAAACAAACTTTAAAAACCCACAACACAAACAAAAGAATGAAGGGCAACACATAACACACAGAGGTAAAACAGAATGAGCCAAAGACAAAAGTATTAAGTCAAAACTCAACTTAAAGCTGAGTGCCAAATAGACTCTGCTGCCTTATCATACAAAGGGGTTTGAGTGAGGAATCCCCACATGTTTTCTCCTGGGCAGTGCAAAAAAAAAAATCCTTTTATGTTATATGTTGTTGGAAAATCACCTTGACAGCTTAAAATGGAGAAGGAGAAGAGAACATCCACATAAAATACCTATTATTTTAAACATAACCTAGTGGGCTAGGGATGTCCACGTGGAACTCACTCCTGGCTTGACTTTGTTCTGCCATTCATGAATTATGCAGCCATCTCTGACAGGGAAATGAGAGTGGATTATGCTGCCCACTATCACGTATTCTCTCTCCCCATACACACCCTTTAACACTCAGGTTTAAAAGTGTTTATATGCTGTTGTGACCACCCTGAACACAAACTCACTCTGGGCTTTTAATTCTTATGTATGTCCTGTGCACATATTAGCTCACACACATGTAGGTGAGCAAATCACATGCAGTGATGCTTGTAAATAAGAGAGAGTTTAAAATATAATGGAATGAGGAATTTCCTTGAAGATTTGTGAATCTGGAAAGCCAGTTCAGTTTAAGTGCTCTCTATACAAAGTAACAGCAACTCCTTTAATACAGAACGGTTCTTGGTCAGCTTTGTGACCTTTAAACCTTTATTCTGCCACCAAAGATAAAAACTTTAGGCCGATTTTTTTCTGTGTCCTTTTGCATTTTTAATGGCACCTCAGCACAGCCCTGATACTGCCACAGAGCATTTTATTATGCGTGTTGTTATATCTTCTCTGACAAGGCTCACTCCATTCTCATTTTGCAAGTGACTTTTTAATTACTGTTACATCTAAGATGAGATTTGGAATTTAAAAACATGCACACATGGGGTTAGGCTGGTCTTTGATTATTAAAACCTTAAGGTTCATAGACTACAAGGGTCAGATGGGACCACAGTGATCCTCTGAGGACTGCAGGGCTGGAATCCACAGTCAGTGCTCAGACAGAGATCCCGTGGAGTCAGGGTACAATCCTTGTCTGGATGGTGGGTAAGGCCCCCAAATTCTGGGAAGTAACTTAAAAATGGAAATTTCTTGATCTGCATATTTTCCGATAGGTCTTGTCCATTAAAATGCAATTCTAGTATGCATTATGGATAATTACTTTTTATTTGCCATACAATAGGGATTCTTGGTGTTTAAATTATCCCCAGAATGTAGAGAAGTGTGCTTTTTGAAGTAATCCTTTATAATAAAACAGAATGCTTTTTGTCAGATAGCTGGGTTTTTATCTGTGCTGTAATAAAGGTGCTTAAAAATGTAGCCTCAGGCAGGATTTCACTTCTTGAGGAAAAGCAAAGTAAAATAAAAATTTTCCCACACTGCAGTCTAGTCATTAATTTTACTGTAGGCAGCCAGACATGCATGCCAATGCTTTTGCTGAGTAAATGTGGGGTTTAAGCATTATATTCTCTACAATGGAAGATAACTCCTACCAAATATTTAATTTTTTTTAATTTCAGGGTTTTATATTGGATTGAAAAATATTGATAACATTTTATACCTCATAAACCTATTATGAGGAAGTTAGTGTACAGAGATAAATATTTTTTTTTTAATTCTGACAGACATGCAAATGCATCTAACTTCACATCACAGTTTTTACCACATATGCATGCTTCAGGAAATATAAAATGCTTCCTATAGCAGTATTTTTGTAAAGAAAATGTGTGTAAAACAGAAACTATGTTCAAAATCCTGTATTTTTCCTCTAAGGAGTAATTATCATAATGTATGTATGTATTTTGAATGACCAACTGAGGAATAATAAAGTACTGACTAACAAAAAGAGCAGCTTGTGCAAACACTTGCTTAAATGTATACATAAATAGACCTAACAGTCTTCTAACCTCATTACATTTAGGCATTTGTTATGAAACAGAATTTTTCTGCAGATGTCTTGCTTGATATATGCTTTCTGGCACCCGAAGCTTTCCAACTGAAAACCCAGAAACAAGCAGAAACTCTAATTCTACAAAAATATCAAAAGCAGGAATCAATTTAAGAACAAAATGAAAGAACTGAATAACTCTCTGGTATGCTGTACATGAAATTTTCTCTCAGCTGAAGTAAAGAAAATATGAAATTACCAACTGATAGCACATAGCATCGATGCAAGGTATTTATCATTGATGTATATATATTCGATCAATATAAACTATTTCCAGATAACTATTTCTTAGGCTTTCCTCTTTCATATTGAGAATCATTTCAGACAAACACAACATCCCATTATTATCCAGCACTTTCACTTCGATCATAAATGAGATGTGACCAGCAGAAGGCAGTGTTACAATAAATATATATGCGACTTCTCATTTACAAGCCAGTTTGATATTGAGATTTTGAGTTTTTCTAATTTTTCACAATACAGCAACTGTATTCCCTATGCACCTAATACAGAAACTATCATAAATATAAATAAGTGTAGAGAAGTATTTAAGATACTTTGGAAGCCGTTTCTTTAGTACTACATTGCTGTTTTGTTTTGTTTTTTTTTTTTACAAGTTAGCCTCCTTAACTTTTACTACATTGCATCTTTAGCTTTTTAAGTTTGTCAGAGAATTGTGTTCACACTTACCATTTCAACACAGCATTATGCTGAGCTGTCCCCTCATGAAACAGGACTCACACACTGTTGAGAAGGTGGGCATTGCCTCCACAGCAGTTTAGCTTACATAAATCAGTCCAAAGAAAAGCTTCTAACATAATTTCTTATTAACCTTTAGTGGTTTGAGCATCATTTGGTAGAACAGTATCTGGTATATTTTTAGTGGAACTACTGTGGGTATAACAGAACAAACCTTTAATTATACCTCCATCAAGCATTTAAGTAATAATGTCTTTTAGTATGTGCTAGTATACAAAATCTGTTGGATACCCTTCCAAGTTTACAAAATCCATGTTAAAGGAATCAGCATGGCAAAAAAAACGTTACAGCATATGTTTGGATTTTTGTATTTCAAAGTCCTGACTACTTTATCTGAATTACAGATTTAGAGCTTTGTTATGTGTGATAGTTATGATAATATGATCACTAAAGGCACAGAGACAGGGAGACTCAAATCCCTTTGAAAATCCCTTTCTCCATTTCCTACAGCTGCTGCTGGAGTTTAATATCTGATAGAATGATGAAAAAGAACAGGCCGAACTCCAGTTTTAATAAAAAATTTAACAGGTCTACATATAGTTATGAAAAATGTTATTTGCAATGCCAATCTTTAATAAAATTTTCTTAAACCAAAGAAAATTCCCTATGGGGAATCTGTTATGAATATGTTTTTCATATGTACTATTTAAGGCTGTTTAAAGGTTATGAAAGTGAGTGGTAAAATAAGTTCTACCACAGCACAACAAAATCCTAGGTGCTGTCTTGCTTTTGCATTTAATCAAACAGGTAAGCAAGTCCTTCAAGTTTTCACGTTTGCTCTAAAACAAATATTTTCAGTTTGCATTAAAACTTTTCTCCGAGCAAGCAGGAATAATTCTTAGAATGCACATTAGCTGCAAAGAGAGGTCAGCTTGGCTTGAGTTTACCCTGCTGCTGAGAATGTATTGATTCTGAATACTCTTTTTTCAATCTGAATCTCTCAAGCTCACACCCTTCCTAATCTGATATTCTCTGCCATAGTCAGTTTGGTGTATTTGAATACTTACATTTAGGCAAAACTAAAGTTAAAATAGTTTAGAAAATAAATTCCAGACTTTGTGACCTCTGGGATGATTACATCTCTTAAATAAGTGGACAGTGAGATGTTCTAACTGTACTGTACCCTTGTTTCCCCCAGCCACACCGCTAACCCTGCGCTCGAACTCGTCACTTCTGCTTCCAATTCAAATGAGAAATTTTCAAGATGACAATTGAAACGCACTGGAAATCAAGTTGCTCTCCCGTGAAGCATCTCTACAGCATTAAAAATCACTAAATATATTAAGTACTACCAACAAATTACGTTGCTTTCCTTTGAAATGCAAGTCCTGCCACCAACACTAATACGTGCATTTAAGCCAACTGTATAAGTACCTGTATTTACTGTACCAGCTCTCTACTCCTAAATGTTTTATCTTCTCCCCCCAAACCTCATTTTTGTCTCTGATAGGTTTGGAATACAGTATTACAGCATGCTGTGTGTATGATATTAACTTCCTTAGACAGCTGATAACTTGTGCAAAATAATTTCTTTTCAAAAGACACGTCAGTCCGCATACATGAAAGACAATGCACATCCTGCAAAAAGAGATTATCTTTTATTTCTAACTCTAGATTAACCAAAGTAAGGAGAATGGGGAGAGGAGTTTGGAATTATAAAAACAGACTCATGAAGTTCAGCCTTCCTCACCTTAAAAATCTAACTACAGAACTTCATTAACAGAAGCTGATCTGTGCCCATCTGTCTGCGAGAACACATTTTTTTGTATAGGTTGATGTGAAAGGATTAGAGGCAACTATGAACTTTCTGGAATACTTTAAAGCTTTATCTAATCAATGAAAACTGAGAAAAGCCCAAGTTATGGAGATACAGTCAAATATTCCACTACTATAAATATGATTACCAAATGCAAAGAATAAATTCTCACAATCATAATTAAATAACGTTATTTAAAATAATCTACTGGGGGTTTTTATATGGTTTATTTTAAGGTTTTGGTGAGGTTCATATTTCCCGTGACCTTAAGCAGGGGATTTGGAAAATTTTGGAAGAATAAAGGTAACAAGAATGTATAAAAGAATAATTTATTGCTGTGACCATTTTGTCCTCTGATTTCTGTTTTGGGATTATAGTGGATTATCTCTGTCTAAAACCTATTTTTCATATCCCTGTGGAAATTAACTGACAAGTTCAGAGACAGGAAAGCAAATTGAAGAGATCTAATCAATATTTAAATTCAGATGTTTAAGCTATGACACCTTTGAACATAAATTTTATAAAATATCAGTTGACTCCTCAAACAGAAAGCCTCCAGGTGAAGTTGAAACTATCGATAGAAAAACTTCAAACAAACACCAGAAATAGCTAGTTTGAAACCAAAATATTTTCTTAAAATTAAGCTATTGTGGAAAACTTTCAGTATTAAAGTTTATACTTCTTAATGCTTTATTTCTGATGTCAGTGTTGAAAAGTTCTGATAATCACTCATAAGGCAGCTATTCTTATAAGAGCAGAGCAGCAATTCTATAAAAAATTCTACAAGTTTAGAGCTTACTAAAATCTAGAGCTTTTTGCCAAAATCAAATTACCAGGAAAAAAAAAAAAAATCAGACAAATTTCTATCAAATTGCATAAGCACTATACCAGCAATTTTATTAATCAAGAAATTACTGACATAACTTTTAAAATTAAAGTAAAAAACACACTAATTCAAAACTCGTTTATCCATATTTATCTGACTGTGAATTAACAATTAAAACATTTGCATATTAGAGCTGATTAAACACTCTAAAAAGCCCTCTTTTTCTGGAAAACATAAGGAATCATATCTTTTTTAATAATTTAAAAATTATTAAAAGCATTATTGCTCCTAGGTGTTTTTTTATTGCCTTTTAATCTTAAAAAAAAATATATTTGTTTAAGTATTTTTCTTCTCAAAACTTGTTCAGTATATTTTCAAATCTTTCTGGGTATATTCCTGATCCACTAATGGATTGTAGGAAAAGAGGAACACTGTAATCAGCCTTCTAAGTGAGCACACAATCTCCATCATGCTGTTTCCTGAATCTTATGTTGAGATTATTTCAAATGAATGAAGAAAATTTGTTAGATACTTTTGAAAAAGGTCTTTCATATAATATCTAGTCACTGAGTTGTTTAGTCATAATTATGTCACTGTTTTTAAAAAATAATTTAGAATTAATTTTTGGTTTCTACAAAAATGGTTTTGATTCATTTTCCTGAGAATTCAGCAAAATTCTGGGTTTTTTAATTTATTAGCCTCCAGGAGACAAAAAGATAAGTAACATTTCTTCCTATTTCTTTGTGAAAGTTTATTAGTATAATTTTTCCTTCTCTCTTTCTGGAGATTAATAACCTTAGGATATTGTGGAAAGCTTTAGTAACAATCTGATAATCCACAATTGTCCCCCTTATTACTAGGAAACTGGATTTAGGAGTACAAAATTTACTTCCAATTTCTTGTTCCTAAACAGTATGTATTAAGAAGTTTCCATAGCAACAACAGAGCATAACACCAGTCCCCAAGTAACTCTCCAATAATAGACAAAACAAATCATGTGTGACATTTAAATGCCTAATACTTTAACAGAACTTTCTGAAGATGAATTACACTAGGATGAATTACTCCCTTCTCAGACTGATATTTTAAGCTCTCTGAAGTAAAGGCTGGTTTGCATCTCAACTTAGACACCATTTCACCCATTTTGTGGACGAATAAATGGCAGAAACTAACAAGGTTGACTTTCACAAAGCAGTGAAAAGAAACAACTGATATTCTTCTATGGGACTGTCCTTTTAGCTTCTATTGCAAAATTAACCATTACCTGAGCACAGCTATGGATACAGCTTTTTGTGACACCAGGCTATCTATAACCAAGATCTACCACACCGTTCTGTTTAAAGAAATAATGTGTTTTTTTCCATTTCTAATAAGAACAATATCACTTGCTTTTATTGCCTTCTCCTATCTGCCTTATATACTAAAGAACACATAAAGAGAACTATTGCCTTTTGTTGATTTTGCTTATCTTTAAGAGCTCAGAAGCATGAAATGTAGATTATTTGTTATGAAAACATCAACTCTACACAACATCTGATCATTTTGAAAAAGAATTTTTGGGGAATTTCACCCAAATGCTACAAAAGACAAGGAAGAAGAAGAGATGGATTAATAACATCATCACGTGTTTTTCGGTCCAGTGACAGTTTACAGATTTTGTATATGTATAATTTTTTTAAATCAAACACAAAATAAAATTGCCAGTATTTATAGATGTGGTTTGATTCACCTTCACTGCAGTCAACAGAAATATTTTCACAAACTTTTGGTAGAGTTTGTGTCTCTCTGCAAACTCTTAAGCTTCTTTTTCTCGTGGTATTTGAATCCAGAGCACTGCATGTGTGATTCAACACATGGAATTTTAAGCAATCCCATCTAATTTCTTCTGTTTGCATGAGTAAAACTGCTCCTTCATTTAAACATTCACAGAACTGGGTACTAGGAATAGGTAGCTTGCTTTGGATAGCTACACATACATGTGGCAATTTCACAGGTCATTGCAATATATGTAATTTTGCAGTGGGCCACTGAGTTTACGATCTCTTTGAAAACTAATGCTGTGATCTTGCAAGCACTTACTTGTGTCCATAATCACATTCATGTGACTATGACTGAGCTGCTCTCAAGAATAAAGTTACTGAAATGCAGAAATATTTGAATGTTCCAGACCCAAAGTCATTAACACACTGCAAGCCCTGCAAAAGTTCCCTGTTAAGGTGCCACCCTGAAAACACTTCCTCCTGAGTATACAACTCTGCTTATTTCTGGGGTTCACCCCTTTGAAATCAAAAGTTTTTAAACAACTACACTCTTGAAATATCTTCCCTTGTCCTCTCAGACAGGGAGACTGGTGGAAGGTTATAGTAAAATAATTTGGTGTCTCGTGTTTCCTCAGGTGATGAAAACCAGTCCAAAGATGCAGATTGCTCTGAATAAGCAATCTGACATCATCCAAGATCTAGCTCCATCAACTGCAAAAAGCTACAAACCTTTAAAAAAGTAATATCCCCCTGCCCCTCATCTTATGAAGGAAATAATCCTCTAGCAGAAATCATCCTGACCAGGGCACTACATTCCAAACCACTGGTAAAACTGCTCATAACAAGCAGTTTCTTGAAGATTATTAAGAAAAACATTTTTCTGAAGGCTTGGGCAGGTGAGGCACGTTAAAATTGCAAATGGGAAAAGGTAAAAAAAAAAAAAAAAATTAGATTTATGGTCTACCTTACCTACCAAGGTAACTATTCAAACAGCCTACAAGCAAAGTTGCATTTGCAGCAGAGTGGTAGCTGTGGTGTGTGGGACAGCCATGCCCTTCCCCAGCACCAGCAGAGCTGATCCCCTGGAGTTCTGCAGCCCCTGCCTGAGGATGCTGTCTCAGAGCTGTGCAAACAGCAGTGCCTGCTTGTACATACCTTGGGACCTAGTGGAATACTTCTTCTGTTTTACACCCTTTACCAAACCAGACATTTCTGTTTATTTGCACTGTTTGGTTCTCATTGTGGGTTTTATCTTGGCTCAGAGATCAAATGCAAGCCTGCAGAGCTAGGGAGTGCAGAGCAGAATTAAAACAAGATGCCCGTGCAGTACTTGCCTGTGACACAGTTCACCTTACTAAATATTTTATCAAGATATGTATTAAGAAACTGGAGAGTAATTCTTTCTGTGTTGTTTTATAGCATCTGGTTTTGTAACTTTTTGTTTTATTACGTGTATGATCTTATAAAAAGTTTGAACGTGTTCATAGTAGCTGCACCAGTACTACAAAGATAGGCTCCTGCAATAATGGAATTCTAAAATTAAGTCTCAGCCCGTAGCGGGCTTCATGTTGCACAGAACCAGACAGACACTCATCACATTTGAACCCATGATATCAGTGGAAAATTCTGTGCAGAATCAACATTCCAGAGGCCTTAAACAAGATTTATGCAGCCTTTCAGTTTTAGAGTGAATTTCAAAATATATAAAATAGAAATATTTTTTTATATGCACATATATATATGAAAGCACATTTCTAACACATCCTGAACATTCTGGAGCTGAAGAAAACAGCATTCTACTTTTAAAGAAAGATTCAATAATAATTTTGTTATCATCCCAGAAGAAAATTAACACTGGTCCAGACTGAGAAACATTTTTCTTTAAAACAAACAGCAGAGTCTGAAGTTCACCAGAAGTGCATCAGTGTAAACCTAAAGAAAACAATCTTTATGACATCTTTGTGCTTCATGTAGATGCATTTCGTGCTCTCCATTGAGTCAGTTTACCCACTGTGCTGGTTTAGATAGCTAAATAACACAGTATTTCTCATTTTTAACTAGTTTAGAGAACCCAAGTGTTGTAACTATCATTTGAATGAAAATTATCCTACTAAAAAAGGACCTACAAAAAGCTTCGAATCTTCAGCAAAGGCACGGGAATGTAGTCTATGTAAGACACATCTGACTATGCAGCTTCACAGCTGTGCCATTTTTGACTATATATTATTTGAATACAGTTATATTTTACCCATACAACCTATCTTTAGGTGACATCAGTGCTTTGGATGTTACTTTGTAAACATGCACAGGACTTGTGCTTTGTCTGTCAAACTTTTCCCTGTCTTTCGTTTGGCACGGGGTGAAACTAAAACACATCCATGACTGAGGGACATTTTTAAAGATTTTCTTCTAAAGTGCTCCTTTTTCCAAAGTTTTAGAAGATGGAAACAAATACTTCAAGTCTCTTTCATATTTCAGTTTAAATTAAAGGTTTAATTAATACAGCCTATGACTTTTTGAAAGGTTAAATTTCAAAACTACCCTGAAGCACTTCAAGGCTCACAAGTTTAACGCTGATGATTTTGTTATCCACTTTAGCTTCTTCTTACGCAAAGATTACCTTAGTAGAGGAATTTTTGGTTTTAAGTACCACCATTCATTTTCCTATGAAGTTATTACACTACTGGGAGAATATGGGAGTTCTGGAGATTTCAATAAAACCCAAGTCATGGGCCATGGCAGTGGAGGTTTGTGGTATCACTGGTATGGAAGTTCTCTTTGTATAGAAAGATGGAATTTGGTTTGGGTTTATGTCTTTGGCCCATAATTATAACTGCAGTGGAATTAAGACTTCAGTTGAGACCTGAGCTTTTTCTCTCCTCAAGAATGAAAATGGGACCAGAGAATGGAGACAACCTACAACTAATAGTGCATTGCAGATCAGAGGATGCCACAGCTTTGCAGTGCACCATCCCAGGGGCACATTGCTATGATACAACAATATCTAATAATAAGATGTGGTGTAAGCACAGACAGCAACACCCCGATGTTCAGCCTGCCCAAGGGTCCACCACAAGACCCACATCTCCAGGCTTTGCCAACTGCCCCTCAGACAGACAGTGGAAAAGCATTTCAGGCACAGAGCCAGTGCCTTCCAGATCTCTTTCCATATCCTCTCCCCAGGGAGATCCAGAGCCATACAGAAATCTTTGAACCTTAAAATCACTCCATTGGAGTCTGATAACACAAGCTGTGCTGCTGTGTTACTCCAGGTGAAATTATCTTTAAAAAAATAAAATAAAATAAAATAATAATAAAATAAAATAAATAAAATAAAATAAATAATGAAAAAAAAGGGAGTTGTACAGCTACATCTACTTGCACTCAGTCTGTACCTTGGAAAGGAAGCTTGGTTCTCTGGAACCACCCAGGGCTATGAAGTCACATACTCCAAACCACCCTATGCATGGGTTCCCCCAGCTGCTGTGCCTGTGTCCCTGGGAACAGCTGTCCTGGGAAGTTGCATGGACTTCATATGCAGCAGCTTGGCAAGCAGCTGAGCATGATATATTGATATTATTAACTAACTGCTCTGCTTTAAGAATAAGCAGGCATAAAGTTGCAAGGATTTAAAGCATCAGTAAAGAGTGACTTAAAGAAGGATTTGCTCGTTCAGCACCAGATAATTTTCACCACTGCATCAGCCCAAAAACTGCGTGTTCCTTCTTTATAAACTTTGTGGCCCAAGAGCATCACAGTAACAATGCTGCTGCTGGTAAACAGTGGCAACACTAATTAAAACTTTCCTCCCATGTGCCAAAGTCTTAAAGCACAGCATCTACCTGTAAATTCCAAATTAAACTCTATTTTAATGTTTATATCTTTAACTGAGGACAGAAAATAGCCTTTTTTTTCTATATAGTTAGTGTATGCACTTGCATGAGAATATTTCTCTAAGAACACCATCCCAAGAGAGAACTTCATTAAGATACATATAATGGTGATTATTTGGCTTTGTTTTGTTGGGATTTTTGGGGGGTTTTTTGTTCGTTTTTTTTTTTTATATATATTATTACTTTGTTAATCCTGAGGCATGAAGGGGGAGGAAATCAAATACCTAAAACAAGGACCTCAATCTATTAAAGATTTGGGCAGGGAAGGGAAGCCCACTTTATTTTCACATCTCACTTTTTTTATCCTTGTCTCCCCCTTCTTTCTTTTTCTGAAGTAAGCTACTTCTTGTTGACAAGTCAAAACATTTCTCTTCAAAGCTCAATTTTGGGTCTTGGAGAAGATTTTGCATCCGAAGATTTTTGCATTTTGTTCCATTCTGGTTTATAAAGGGAGTATCCCACACTTTCCAGACTATGAGTCACTGTGCCACTGCAGCTGTGACTCGAAGACCAGATTATTTTTTCTTACTCTATAGGCAAAAAAACATTGTTTCTTTGGACTGTGTGCTAATCTTTACTTACTGGTATGATCTAAGTATTTCCAGAACATCCCATCTGCTGCTCAGGAGTTTGGAGTCAGGGCCCTTTCTCATTTATGTTCTCTCTTCCCTCCCCACACACCATTGTAAAGCTCCCCACTATTAGGAGAGACACCGGGGGAAATTTCTGTCGGATAAAACAAACCTTGAAGATATGTGTCATGTCAGGAACATTTTACCCTCCCCTGGGCTCAGCAGCCCTGCTGAACATTTTGGATCCATTGCTAGACTCTTAACCCTTTCTTAGCACTAAACTGGGAATAAAGTCACAGCTAAGAAGACTGGGAAGGGAATGTGCTGTGATTTCAACTCTAAATGAAACTGTTTTAAAGAACAGCAACAACAAAACAAACACCTTCACAGAACAAAGTCTTTTTAAGACTTCCCACATTATGTTCAGAGCCCAGACTCATCCAATACCAGAAGTTAATTCAACTTTCCAAAGGATAGAGCATTTCACATAAAGTATGGATTCAAAAACATTGGCTAAAGAGGCCTGAGCATACAGGTTCTTGAAATTAGGGGAACACCTTGGCCAGTTCCAAAACAATTGCCAATAAGGCCTTGTAGAAGATAGGTTTGGGGTTTTTTACAAATTAGATTTTTATACATCTTGGAGACTTGCAAAGGCCACTTACAGCCATAGTCATGGCAGACACGAGGGGAGACTGGTAGTCCTCCCCTCAGCAAAGAGGAAACCTAGGAGCTAGTTTTACCTGAATCATCACAAAGTTTCCAAAATATCTTTGAAATGCCTGGGTTCTGTCTCTAGTCAAAAGTTGGTCTTTGAAATGAAGATTGACAATTAAGTCACAGAATGACTTACATGCCACTTAAAGAAAAAAAGACAGAAAAAGTAACATATATTAGCATGAAATCAGATTGGACTTAAACAGCTGCCTCATCTCTGGTAATAAAGCTACAAACAACAGAAGAGTTAAAAATTAACACCTTCCTTTTTTTATCTTCTTCCATAAGATCTTTTAGAATTCTTGCATGGAAAAAAGTAATTGATTCAATACATCATCACTCAGAAAAGTTAGAATATAAATTACTGTCTACTGTAATGGGCAACTAAATTGCAGTGTAAATTTCTATATATTACAATTTAACTTATATTAAAATGCATGAACGAGAATAAACGTATTTAGGATACAGTCAATTATTTTTAAAATTTCTTATGGTGCAATTTAAATACCAGAATACTATTTAAAATAATTGTACATCCCAATTCTACTATTCCAATCCCCCTATCCATTCCATTTGTTATAAACTGCAAATTAATTTTGGTGGGGGTTTGGTTGGTTGGAGTGGTGAATGAATGAGAAGGGAAAATTCTTTACAACTACAGACTGTCACCTCTCAAACAGTACAATAACATTAGTTTAGAAATTCTTATTTCAGAAGACTCACAAACTGAGCTGAGAAAGATCCAAGAGTTGGAAGAATATTTTTCTCCATAGGACAGAGCCAGATTTCTTGCACTGATGTTAAAAAACAGCCTCTGGTCAACATGTATGCACCAACAGAAATCATGTCAAAATCCTACTTTGGACATTATAAGAGGTACAGTCCCTTTGCCAGACCTTTGCACAAATACCCCACAGGTCTGCTGGGTTAGCACAAGAATATCCATGTCATTAAATCCTGCATTATAGCAGCTGGAGCTGAAGGGCACGGGTAAAGCTGCCACAGAGAGAGGCTCTCCTACAGCAGAAGGCACAATCAGGAAAAGAAAGAGAAGAGGATGTGTGTGCATGGATCCACAAGTTGTATTATTCTCTACCTTTTTATGTTCTGACTCATTTTATTTGATGGTTTCATATGAAGCAGTTATGCCAACATGAACTAGTTGAAATGTCCTTTATTTCCACAGGTTCTGGTGCAAAGTAAATTTTTAGCCTTGAGAAATCCATCAATACAAATAAATTGTTTTTTCTCTTTTCAAATAATCTTTTCACAAAAAGGAATATTTTCTATATATTGGCTGGAATAATTCAACTATTTTTCTGTGTAAAAGCAGTATAATGCTCCTATATTAACTGTTTGTTATTAAAACAGTTGAGATTCTACAGTGATGCCATACACCAAAGAAAAAAGCTGATGTTGTGTGAGCACAATTTAGATCTTTTCCAATCAAATTTAAAAAGAATCAACATTTTACCATGTCAGCCAGCAATAGCCTAGTCACACCACACCTACTTGTCCCACCAGTGGTCCATTTAAACTGTAAAAGTGCAAAATTTAGAAATTAGGAGCTTGTCAAAAGGTGTTTTTTCAAATGAAGGCTTAAACCTTCTGAATCAACATTTCACTACCTAAAATAAAAGTGCCTACATTTCCAGTAAGTTATTTGCAGAAGTGCTGAGTGCTCCTGAGACCCTACTAGAGGACTTAAAGGAATTCATCACCTTTGAAAAAAACAAACAAACAAACTAACTAAAAAGAAAGAAAGAAAAAAAAAATCAGGATGTTTTTAATTAGGTGTGGGAGGTGAATTCAAGCCCCGAAGATTTAAGATTATGAAAACATGTAATATTCATAGTATACATGTAGAAATGCAGGGGGGATGGAAAGGTAACAAAGGAAAGAAAAAACCCAAATGCCTCAAGCCCCAGTGGAATCATAGATGCCTTTAGATAAATTAATTACAATACAGTTTACAACATGCTAATTAGAAATCTATTTTTTTCTTAGAGATAATTTATCTTATTTACCAGTTGCTATGCTGCATATTCGAGTTATTTTAATGCTTTTAATACACGTGAAAAGAAAAAAGTATGAATTGTTGCCTATAATGACAAAAAGCCTGAAAATCAGGTTCCCATTTCCTAATTCTTATTTTTTAAGTCATACAGTATATCTTTGCAGAACTAAGTGAAGTATAAAACTAGGGATTAATGTTGTTACACTTGGAAATACATACTGTTGTAATAAAATGAAGACAAGGTTTTTCCCTCCAAGTTAATTTGAATAGTTTTCACTCTCTTTAATGTCACCTGTTGCTTTTAATTGCACAGAGAACTTGCCTGGCTTTTAGTCTATAACCAAGCAGCATATTTCACTTGACCTTCAAAAGATAATATCAGAATTAATTTGTAATAATGCCAGGTATTCTTCTCTGGGCTAGAGTGATGTAAAAATATTTCCTCTTTGAGCTAGTATTCTATTAATTTTTCGATTATTCCTCACAAAAGAAAACCAATAAACTGAACACTTTTCTTTTTCTTCCTTAATCTCTCCTCCCGAGTCTCATTTTTCCTTTGTTCTTTCTCTTTTTCATTTTCTCCCTCCCAACTGCTAAGAAAAGGCTGTCTCCAGTCAAATATTTTCAGCACTCCTACTACATATCATGTATATACAAACTTTAGTTGCAGCATTTTTATGAACTCTTCCTTTCCTGAACAAGTGCAAAAATGGAATATTTTTCTAGCATCTAAAAAAAAAAAATGATGGAATTGTCAAAACAGATATCAGCAATGTTCAGGTTATGAAAAAATAAACTAATCATTCTTGAAAAGTGTTACTCCCTTGCCTTTGATCTCTGCTTCCCTCCCCACTATATGTACCCTAAAAGCAAACCATTTTGCAAAGATCTGACCTTAAAAAAACAATTCCATGTTTGTCACATTGATCTTTCATTTACACTATCTGTAAAAGTGGATTTGTTTTTAAATGAAGAACTAAATCTTCATGTTGGTTTGTTTTTTTTTTAGAATAGTTCTATCAACTTTTGCCTGGATAAGAAGTGACATTTTTGGCAGAGTAATATAATTTTTCCCCAGTGATTATTTTGTGAAACTCTAGTAAACTCTTTTTTTTTTTTTTATAAAAAGTACCACAGAATGTGCCAAGTAAATAGCTGGTGGCACACATTAGGAAGGCTTTTCTCACAGGCAAAATACAATCTTGGATGAGCAAAGACAGAAAACAGTTTGAATTCACAATCAAACTCACTAAGTTTCTTGCTTTGTAGTTTCTAGGAACTAGACACAGAAATGTCTTCAAAATTGAACATAGTTAATACCATATGATTTAAATATGGACCATACCTCTCAATAAACATTTATTTCAATAAACAATTGTCAATATTTGTGTGCTTAGACAGCGTTTAAGTATAAACTTTGATGTATACTTTGTCCATATCTCTGCATCAGAGCATGAAAATTAACTTACTTTGAGAACACATGAATTTCATTGAGCTACATTATACTGCAGAGAAGTATCAGCATTTCCATAACAAGGCATCTAACTTTCAACATTTTTTTCCTTTACACAGTAAAAAAAACCCAACTAAAACCACTACTCTGCATGCCCAGATACAGGTACATATTATTAGCTGGACTTGGCAGTAGTAAGCTATGGAAGGAGTGGGAAAGAGGAGGCATCAGGCATTGACCCAGCAGGAAAACCAGTGAATAAAACTTTCTTTNTTATTTTGTGAAACTCTAGTAAACTCTTTTTTTTTTTTTTTTTTAATTAATCAATCCATGTGCACACATAAAAATGACAACTAAAATAGCTGTTAATAATATCATTTTGAAAGAGAAATCTTCATTGAATCAAAGAACAATTGCTGTGTGCAAGGACATAGTATTTCTAAAGCAACAAGAAAGAAAAATATTAACTGTATCTTCCACTATCACCAAAATCAGTCCCACTTACCTGTCTACTTATTACAAACACCCCAGAAGTACCAACAGCAAAAGGAATACCCAAAACAAACAGAACACAGGGAGAAAAATAACTTCTAATTTTAAAATTAGCTCAATGATATAAAAAGTACCACAGATGTGCCAAGGACCTAGTGGTGGCACACATTAGGAAGGCTTTTCTCACAGGCAAAATACAATCTTGGATGAGCAAAGACAGAAAACAGTTTGAATTCACAATCAAACTCACTAAGTTTCTTGCTTTGTAGTTTCTAGGAACTAGACACAGAAATGTCTTCAAAATTGAACATGGTTAATACCATATGATTTAAATATGGACCATACCTCTCAATAAACATTTATTTCAATAAACAATTGTCAAAATTTGTGTGCTTAGTGTTTAAATATAAACTTTGATGTATACTTTGTCCATATCTCTGCATCAGAGCATGAAAATTAACTTACTTTGAGAACACATGAATTTCATTGAGCTGCATTATTCTGCACGATGCAAAAGCTTAACTTGAAACTAGATTTCATAACAAGAGAGTTTTTTGAAACTCAAAAAAACTTTTTTTTTTCAAGTAATTACAGTTGAACATTCTGTTAAAAGAGCCCTGGTTTGTAAGCACACTGCTTGTGTGTTGTGGCATTTCTTCTATTGAATTCAGTAGATTTCCTAAACAAGCCACAATATTTCACATTCCTTCTTATAAGCATATCACAGCTGGTTCCTTAGAAGTGAAATTGCTTCTTTAATTTGCAAGTTAACTTAGAAGTTAAATCATCACCAATTCTAGCAAGTGGAATTCCAAACATACCCAATCATTTATTTTATATTTAACTACTAAATTACTACATTTTATGTTATAGAACAAAAGTTTTTTAATTTTTTTGTAAGTAATAGAACTTTACATCATGTGCCATTTTCAGAACAAGTGTAGGATTCCAAATTATTTTTCAGTACTTCCTTCATAGTGACTAAACATTTTGGAAGTTCCACAGACTTCTATTCAAAATTCTTATTAAGAATTTTGCAGGCTAGTATTTAATTTTCTTTATTTAATGCAAATGTCATCAAAAATAAGCAGGAAAGGAAAACGGATGTTTTCCTGGACCTCTGTGGCTTTCATAACTTTAAATTATTTGCAATAGAGTAAGATACCTCTCCTTCATCTTCAACATTACCCTTAATATTTTACACTCTTCCTCACCTACCGAGCTACTCTCTTATGCATATTATTATTATTATTATTATTCAGCCATTCCTGGGCTTGCAAAACTATTCCCCTTTCGATATCTTTGACTTTATTTACCTGTTACTGGCCCAGACAATATTCATTAATGTGCATCATCTTTAGGAAGTTTACATATCTCATCTGCAATAGCTGTGCTTTTAGTATAATGCCTTTACAACTAGTGAACCAGTGAAATTACCAAAAAGAGAGATGCTTTTCTTAGCAGTTTTTTTCCCCCCAACATTATGACTTCTTTGGGCACGTTCTGATTTTCAGAAAAAGTTTCCTCTTTTATTTTTTTGTTTTGTCAGATCAGCTTGTGAGTTACTCTTCTCACTTTAAGGACAGAATACACCAAGCCCTGGCTTCAGTCACTCCAGGTGAAAATTCACCCATCATCAATTTGAAGCACCCATTTAAAATAGGCTCAAGTGACTGTTTTTCATTAGCATTTCTGTTGTTTTATTTGCTATAAATAGCAAATCTGCTACTGAGTCATGGTACAGAACATAGATACATACATATGTAATAAATAGCCCACACATATTACCATACACAAAGAACTTGGCTTCCTTTTAGCTCCACATTGGAAAGAGAGTGAAATGTACAATTAAGTGCTTGGTGCTGTTTTCCAAGTACATATATGAACTTGCTAAACCTGTGATATTTAAGAGGCCCCACCTACCTGCATCCTGTTATCCACACGATCAGTTAAAAATCAGATATACTCACATTTAAAAGAAAAACCAAATCCAGAACTGTTGGTGTCCTCATTGTGCAGGCTCAAAATGCTGAGTTGTCAGCTTCTCAGAGGCTTCACACCATGACTCAAGTATGTGGTTCTGCATGATATGAGAAAGGATTGGTCATTTTTACATTTTTGTGCAGTCACAGAATATCTACAATGAAAAAAAGTCACTATTCAGAGATAATCTGTATCCTCCTCCCTCTCACACCCCCCCTCTCCCTTTTTTTTTTTTTTAAATGAGGCAATTAAGGAGTTAAAACTTCCAAAATAATAATGCTACGAAAATTAGAGAAGATAATATTTCAATTAGTGCTTACTTATGTAAACATTGTCTTTTCCACAAATAAAAGTTCAAAGCAAATTTGAAATTTCATTACAACAGTTCCATAATTCCATTCAAACCTATTTCACACCAGAGATATTTTAATTTTCCATGATATTCACTGGGACAGCTGTTTACCATGAGGAAACATACAAAGGTGCAAAAAGCATCTTTTATTATTATAATGCAGAGAAGTATCAGCATTTCCATAACAAGGCATCTAACTTTCAACTTTTTTTTCCTTTACACAGTAAAAAAAACCCAACTAAAACCACTACTCTGCATGCCCAGATACAGGTACATATTATTAGCTGGACTTGGCAGTAGTAAGCTATGGAAGGAGTGGGAAAGAGGAGCAGTCTTGCAGCTTTACACAACGTTGAAGCTGACATAATGGCTTTTGCCCCTGTTTTCCCTTCCAGTGCTCCCAGTTTGACATCCTCCTTTGCAGTGGATGTGGCATTAACTTCAGGAACCAATTCAACTCAGCAGCCAAGAAAGAATGCCATACAATTGGCTTTGGCCAGGTTATTTGTCTGCCAGGTTGGTGATTTCAAGTGGCTTGAGGAGGTACCAAGTCTGAGGCAGAAAAGCAAAGAACAAGTACAAAAAATGAAAATAAATGTAAACATAAAATAAATAATATGAAATAAATATAAACAATAAATATAACATAAATATAAAAATATAAAATAAATATTAAAAATATAAAATTAATATAAAAATAAATATAAAAATGTAAAATTAAAATAAAATAAATATTAAATAAATGAAAATAAAAAATAAATAAATGTAAAATAAAATAAACCAAGAGCACGTGGCCACATGGGAGATGGGAAGAAGCTGACAGGAACCAGGGACTTTCAAGCACTTCAACATGCTTGTGTTACTGAGCCTTGGGCTGCCTTATACCATGATTTCAAAAGGTACAGAGGAAAGAGTAGCAGGATGTGACTGGAGAGTCCAGATGTCAAGCTCCTCCCAAAATTGCTACAGCCCTTTGTGTTGGGGAATGAGGACAAACACCCCGTGTGGTGCTCACAATGTTTGGAGTGACTGAGGTCCTTCTCCAGCAGTCACCAAACACAAAGTCTTTGCCAAGATGATGCCCAGCTCTCTGTAGGGTGACAAGGCTGTCACCACTCAAACAAGTGTGTAGAGAGCCCCCCTACCTCTGCTCTGGCAAACAAAATGCCATTACTGCTGGAGGACCTGAGGACTGCCAGAGAAAGCAGATGCAAAGTGCAAGCTCAAGTACCCCTGCTCCAGGAGCATGCAGATGCTCTCAGGAGAGTGAAGAAGGAGCTGGATTGCCCTGGTAGGTTGCAGCACCTCGTCTGAGTGATCCCCATTGCCACAGATCCCCTTCACTACTGAGCATGTCTTGAGGTTGGGTGCTTCTTTTGAATTGAGCCCTCTGTTGGAAGAGATTTTGTTACAAGAGACTCAGGATTTTCTGGCTCATTGCCACCATAAAGTCCCTCCTCAGGCCATGTTCAGTACTTGTCAGTTGCTACTGCTCAGGAAAAAAAAAAAAAAAAAGATACAGCACATTTTAAACATCTTTCAATAATATCTCTATTAAATTTTCCAGAGTTCAAACTACTAAACAAATAGAGAGATTCATACATTTACATTAATAAAATGTAGTGGGTTTTTTCTTGTTATAATTAGCTTTTTTATTACAAAGGAGAGGAAACCCAGACTTCTACATCTGTTTTCCCATCGTATAATAAGTACACAAAATAATTACTGTCTTCCCAAACGTTTTAGTTCCTATTGAGAATTTCTGAGGCAGGAGTAGAGAATTTTTCTTTAGAAGCAAGCATAACAAGATCCAAAGCTAATTAATATTTTTTTTCTAAAAAATGTCTCAGATGTTATTCCAGAGTCCTTCAGGAAAAGTGCTAGATTTCCACTCATCTTTACAAGTATATCTAATAATAACAACAACTGTTACTGTGTTAGCATACATGTGTATGCTGCACAAGGGCAAACAGGACTTAATTACAGGGACCTATTTCTGAAAGCTCTTGAATGCCTTCCTCTCCCATCAATATCAATGAAAGATGATTACCCACAAAGAATCAGTGCTTCACTCCAGCTCTTCTCATGGAACATCAAAAAACTTTCTAAAGGGAGCACGACCAAAAATCCCTCTGAGAAATATTTGTGGCAACACATCAGCCCATGCCATGTTTTCTACACTACGTTAGGGGATGCAAACATGCACTTTGGCAGGAAGAAGGGAACTGCTTGCTGTGTACATTCTGCCATCTATTTTTGCCCAGCAAGGGCAGGGTGCCCAGCCCTGCAGGACAGAGGTCATATCACCTCCCCAGTGCTCCTTGGCACAGGACTTGTCACAACAGATGTTCTTATATTTAACTTTCAACACTAGGCTGCCAATGGTAATTCAAAGACCTGTTTTGACATTGCTTCTCTCCTCAGAAGTCCCACCCAGGTGTATCACACGCCTGCAACCTGCAGTCCTGCTGGCCAGACCCTCGAAGCTTTTACAAATCCAGAACAGCAGCGAGGCAATGAGGTTTCCAAGATGCACAAAAGATAGACTCTCTTACTGACCCAACATCCTTCAAGATGAGGAAGCACCAATTAAATCTACTTCCAAGCAAAGCTGGCTCTTAAAAGTACTGGATAAAGAGAGAGCAGCAAAAAGATGCACACTTCATTGCCTAACCTCAAAATTCTGCAGCTGCTGAGGTCCCTCTGCAAGCTCTGAGCAACTGACATTGCTTTACATTCTCTGTCACACCAGATATCTCCTGTAAAGACAGCTTTGCATCAGAAAATTTCAGAGTTACTCTCTAAACTGTGGTAAAGTCAGTGCAAAGAAAACAAGTGTTCTCCCTCGATTAGAGGGGAGGGAACGGTGCACTGAAGGGAACTGGAGTTGAGTTCCTGGCCTCCTCCTGCCCTCAGCAGGTTTGTGGTAACCACAGGACCTGCAGCATCTCTGCAGGAAACTGCAGTTCCTGAAAATCAGGCACAACTTCTAGTGAGTATGTCCTGCACACCTGGGGACAAGGAAGCCAGTTGTCAAGAAGATGGTGAGAATTAGCACAAGGTTGCAGTGTAAGGGTAGTGGTTGTTGTTATTTATATTGAAATACAGAATCATTCCAGATTTATTGATTCAGAGTCAAGGAATTAAGCTCTTTAGCATAAAAACACAGGGCACATCACTCAGTAACAATGGCTCAGAACTTGCATCCTTGTTGTATGCATAGCACCAGTCACTGGAGTACCTATCTGCAAATCTTACAGCAGGAAGAGCTTCCTAAGCATAAGCACTAAAGAAAGTTTTATTCACTGGTTTTCCTGCTGGGTCAATGCCTGATGCCTCCTCTTTCTTAGGTGAAAACACATGTTCAAAGACAAATCACTAATTTAATTAATTTAGTCTTGCTAGCCTTTTTTATACCTCATGGGTAGATTGCTTGTCATTTACAGTTCTATATAACTGTTTGACAAAACGAAACACAGTTGAAAACCCAGACAGAAAATGAGGTTAATGAGTAAAAAGTAGCAGCAAATTCTATAAGTAAAGCATAGTTCCTTGTTCCAAATTTGCCATTACATTACCCGACTTTTATCTTGAGTGCTTCCCAAAATAGACACCCTGACATTCTAGTCACACCCAGAATATAATAAAAATTATCTGCCACGTGGATATAAGACTCAAAGCCATATGACTCAAACAGTTGTCAAATAATATCAATTTCAGGATGGAACCATCTTTCCTGGAAAGTTCCGTTAATCAAGGCTACCACTTCAAGTGATCCTTTGGCATCAAAACTCTCACCAAGTTCAAAGAAAGTGAATATCTTTGACAGTAACACAGAGCCAGGTCTCTGAAAAAGCACCTGTTGAAAGTGGAAAGGCAGGAGAAACAGTCCCAGTGAGGTAATTTATTCAGTAAAAAACCATCACTTTGACATTGTTTTCCTCAAGGTGACAACACACAAGAATTTATTTGGAACCAGCTCTAGCTATCACATGTTTATTCTCTGTTTTTCCTCTCATTTTAGTCTGTCATCTGTTCAAAAACATTTGCTGTTTACTTAATGTACAGAGTACTATTTCTTCTTCGTATTTGGATGACCAGGTCTACAGTTGTGAAAGATATTTTAGGCATCAAAAAACCCCAAAGCTATGAGGACATCAAATTATCATGGGAAAAGTAAACATTTTACAAAAGAACCACATGACAACCATTGTTATGCATAAGTATCCTTTCAAATATCTGTGGGTTTTATATTTGCTTTCTGTACAATGCTCCTGAAACAAAATCTCATTCAAAAACACTTTTAAAGTTTAGGTGTTGTGTTTGGTTTTGTTTAAAAAAAAAAAAAAAAGGCACAGAAACAGAAAATAATCAACTTTGATAATTTTGGTGCATTTAATAATTTCTGATATGCTGTTGCCATTAATTCCTTTCCTGGTATGTGTGTGTTGTATTATTCTCCTTCACTTAAGGGCTTTTAAAGCTTATTTATCTGTCACTTTTTTTGCAACTGCAATTCAACTAAAAGACATTGTAAAAAGACAGGTTATTAGCCAATAAGAAAAAGATCATAGCAGAAATCCAACTCCTTTAATGAATAATTTAGGTGGAATTAATATAATTTAAGAAAAATGGTTTAGTAAACAAAGCAAAGAAAACAAAGGAAAAAAATTTAAGGATATAAACTGTAAGCAATATCTGCTATTAGCAGCTTCGAAAAACAGTAAGTCAGATTATGTACAAAATGGGGATTTTGCCAGAAGGTATAATTATTTAGGTTTGACATGAAAAAAGAAGTCGGTGGGGTGGGTTTGGTTTGGGCTTTTTTCCCCCCCTCTTTTTACATCTACCAGGAGAGATTTCCTAACACTCTAAGTTGTCTGCAATTAAACAATAACAGAAAACCAGATTTTGTTACTGCTCTGTGGAAAGAAGCTGAAATTCCCAGAGAGGCTGTAAGTTTTCAACAGCCTCATTTGAGAGAGGGGAAATAGTCATAACCATTTCTCTGACAGGTTGGACAAGAGCTGCCAAACCCCCAAAAGGAAAAAGCATTTTGTTTACATCAGCCCCTATTCAGCACATGAAAAATAAAGCTGCAGAGCTGGTTCTCCTGGTCCTCCAACTTCATGTTCTTACAGCCAAAAATAGCCTATTTAAATTTGTGGAGCCACTACCGTGACACACAGTGGCTTAATAAAGCGGTTGTAATAAATTTTGTAACATGTGGAGTGAAAAACAAAACAAAACAAAACAGCACAAGAGGAAAAGGGTGGGGTCACTAGCAAGGGGAAACAGCAAACTTGGGAGGTGGTGAGCCTCCTCCTTCCACTCTCTTCGTAAAAATGCCACCCAAAATTCAGCTTTTGAGTGCAACACCAGACACTTATATATGTTTGGTTAAGGATGAAGCTTTGGGGAAAAAATGGCTCAGGACTGACACCCCTGTGAGCAGCCCCCCCACACCCTCCACACTGAGGCTGCTCTGTATGGGCTATTGGATTTTTTGACAGAATTGATTTCTCACCGTGCAGAAGAAGTCTGCCAGGGGAAATGACTTTGGCAGCTGTGGAAGAGAGGAGGCCCTCCCTGAGGACCTTGCCTGGCCAGGTGGCTCCTGACGCCACCGTCACCCTTTTGATCCCCAGCCCCAACAAGGAGCATCATCAGCCCATGGCTCCCTCCATGGGCAACCAGCAGGCTGGGGCAGGGGGCTTAAGATGATATGAGCTCTTCATAAAAGCCAGGCTGCCACTCACAGGCAATCATGTTGTTTCAGGCCCCCTCTGCCTGCAGGCTGAAGGGGCAGCGTGCTCCACAGCTCCCCCAGCATGGCATCCCCTGGGTCCCCTCACAGAATCACTTGGGTTGGAAAGGATCTCTGGGATCATCAAGTCCAACCCTTGATCTACTCCCCCTGTGGTTCCCAGCCCATGGCACTGAGTGCCACATTCAGTCTCTTCTGAAAAACACCCACGGATGGAGAATCCATCACCTCCCTGAACAGCCCATTCCAATGCCTTATCACCCTTCTCTGGAAATAATTTTTTCCTAATGTCCAACCTAAACCTCTGGCAGAGCTTAAGCCCATCCCCTCTTGTCTTACTGACAGCTGCTACAACCAACCTGGCTCCAACCTTCTTTCAGGTAGTTGTAGAGAGTGATGAGGTCTCCCGAGTCTCCTCTTCTCCAGGATGAACAGCCCCAGCTCCCTCAGCCCTTCCTCACAGGACTTGTGCTGGATCCCTTCACAGCCTCCTTGCTCTTCTCTGGACCTGCTCCAGCACCTCAATCTCCTTCCTGAACTGTGCCCAGAACTGGACACAGTACTCGAGTTGTGCCCTCACCAGTGCTGGGTACAGGGGAAGAATCACTTCCTTGGACCTGCTGGCCACGCTGTTCCAGGATGCCATTGGCCTTCTTGGCCACCTGGGCACACTGCTGGCTCATGTTCAGCTTCTTGTCGATCCAGAATCCCAGGTCCCTTTGTGCCCCTCTGTCCCCAGCCTGGAGTTCCCCATGGGGTTGTTGTGGCCAAAATGCAGGACCCGGCACTTGGCCGTGTTGAACCTCATCCCGTTGGGATCAGCCCAACTCTCCAGTCTGTCCAGGTCCCTCTGCAGAGCCCTCCTGCCTTCCAGCTGATCCACACTCCCCCCCAGCTTAGTGTCATCTGCAAATTTGCTGATGATGGACTCAATCCCCTCATCTAAATCATCAACGAAGACCTTAAACAGAATCGGGCCCAACACCATGGCCGCCATTTTGATGCAGCCCCGTTCAGCACCACTCTCCGGTGGCCCTTCAGGCAGTTCCTAACCCAGCACAGAGCGCTCCCGTCTGAGCTGTGGGCTGACAGCTTTTTCAGCTTTTTTCATTACCTCAGCTCCACCATGATGCTAGGGCTCATGAGCTGGGCATGACCCCCAGGAATCAAGACATCCCCCAGTCACTCCTCTTCGGAGAAGCTCTCCCTGAACTGCGAGGCGTTCCAAAATGGCGGGAACGGGGGAAGTACCTCAGCGCTCAATACCGACGGAAGTGGTGAGCTCCTGCTGGAGGCCTATTTTACATCCTCCAGGCCATCACTTGCAGCATTTTTTTTTAATTTTTTTATTATTATTATTTTTTCCAATCTAAAAGTAACTGTTTTGATCTGCTCAGAGTATTTGTTCCATACCCTCAGTTTCTCACTGACTAACCCTGGAGCCAGGCAGCACTGAAGGAAGCAGCTGCAATGTCATCGTTTCTATGAGCAGTTCCACTTGTGCTTACCACTCGTCTGATGCCTTCCCTGGACATGAATACTGGCATCAGCAGGACAGGACAGATCTGACTGTCACACCATCCCCTTGCCTTGCTCTGCTTCACCTGACATCAGGGAGAAGGAAGGAAATCACCATCTGCCATGCCATCATATGAAGCTTTTCTGTTAGCTGCAGAAATTGCCATTCTTCCTCACTCAAAATACAAGGGCAATATTTTTTATTTTTTTTTCAGAAGGAAAAAATCGTCTCCTCACATTGCCATCGCTTCATTAGTCTATCAGCACGTGTGTCACCTTTCAGCAGCAGGGAACTTGCAGTGGGAATGACAGTAAACTCAGCAAGGATATATCCAGGGAAGCAGCACACCTTATCCTCAATTCCTGGCTACCCGCTGGCAACCAAGAACCTTCACACAGGCTGTCTGCTTCACTTTTGCCAGCTGAAATAAGCCACTGATACACCAAATACAAGGCAATCTTTAGCATTGCTGATGTAACTTCTTATATTCTGGATTGGGAGAGTACAGGTTTATTTGGGGAAAAAACAAACAAAAAACCCCAAACAAACGGAAAAACCACAACACCTTAGAAATGTCTGTTATCTATCTGTTTGCAAAGAGAGACACTGGCATATGTGGTCATTAGCCCCTTGGTGCACTGAATAAAGCAAGTCATGCAAAGGGGCTTGCTTTCAGCATGTGTCTCTGCCTAGCCATTGCCACAGGAATTTCCACACATCTGAGACAGATCAGAAAAAAATTCAGTCTGAGTTTGTAAACCCAAATAATCTCTGAACTGATTTAATATCTTTAGTAGCGAGCTTTCCTGTATTGCTTTTACCTTTTGGAGGTCAGGTTTTAGCTCTTAGGAGGTCAGAACTGTTCCACACATGAAGTTACATTCACTCACAATTTCATTGTTTTATTTCAGTTCTAGATTTACTTCCCTGGCTTTTACTAGCAGACATATGAGGTTGTGTATTGTGCCATGGCTTCCGTCCTATCATCTCAGCACCTATACATCAGTATATGTCATCACCCTCGGTGCTGCTACACACACCTCCTATTTGTAAGCCTTGTGGGTGGCAATAGGATCTTCTTACCAAAGGATTCATCCCAGATAGAATATTCATCTCCTGCTAGTGTCCAGAGTGTGATCTCGTAGCTGCTTTCTTTACTCAATAGTAATTGGCACTGAGTACAAATTATTATTTTTTTTTTTCCTTTTAAAGGTTGCAACTCTTCCTAGCCCATGATTTCATTTGCTCAGGCTTATCTGAACCTAAAATGTCTTCTTCATGGACATGAGGACACATATTGAACTTGCAAGTACTGCCACTTTAGCAATGCCACCATCTCTTTTAACTTCTGCAGACACCAATTTTTCACTTAGTCTCCAACACAGACATGATATAGACTGAATCATTTTTCTCTGTTTCCAAGCCTAGGGTATCTGGAAGCATCCAAGCCTTTCAAAAACATCTCTATTTTCTTTCAGAAGCAAAGCTATACTGCACTGTATACTTAGAATATGGTTTCATTTAATTTATGAGGCTACTGTACAAATGAGTTGCTGCAGGTTTAATGACTTCTCTGTGCTATTACCTGAAATCTTCAGCCATGTAAAATTTTCTTTGGCATTTTGCTTGCCCTTTACTTATGTCTGAGATATTATTTTGTTCCTACCACTGTGTGAACAAACACAACTGAGTTGTTTTTCTGCTCTTTCCTCTCTTGCCTAAAGACAAACAAAGTCTTACTGGGGATCCCCTGCTACTGAACTCTGATTCTGATTTGCTGCTTTGCTGGTTTAGCCCAAATGACAAACAACAACTTGTTTTGTTTTTTATGTTTGTTTGGTTGGTTTGTTTTTCTGTTCTCAATTGCCCTAATACTTTATGGCTACAAAATCCTTCTCTCTGAGCAACCTAATTTCTTGTATCCCAGAACATTTTTCCCCCACTAGTTTCATTATAAAGATTTTCTCTCTAATTCATTCAAAAATTTTTCCACAGAGGCTGCTCTGGTTGCATTCTTCATTTGCTTAGGTTCATTATCTGCACATCTTAGCAGCACTTTTCTAAGTTGGTGCACACTTTTGCAGCCTTTGAGATCCTGCATCTTCCTAAGACACTACAAATCAGTTCCCTATATAAAAATCATCATGCAGGTCTGTGAGATTGCATCACAGAGAAATCTGCTGAACTGTTTCCACAGTTTCTTCATTACATTTGAAAGCCTTTCCATGGACAGTCTCCTTAATCTCTGATTTAACACATTTCAAAGAGTGGACTCCATTTGCCTTAATATTCAGGGGATGGAAGGATCCAAACAGGGTAAAAAACAGGGTAAAAATTTATCTTCAGTTCATCTACATCCCAGCAAGCACTCTTCAAAGAAAATAATTCAGTGCAGTACCAAGTATCCCCCAGCTTATATCCCCTTCCCCTGCCACAGCCCTAGGACTTATGGAAAAATTTAAGGGAAAAAGCCACCAATGTCCTCTCAAGACCAGCATAGGATTTTGAGAGCAGAGGGGAGGCTGATCCAGGGGAACCAAAAATCCCTGAGAACATTCTGTCTGTTTTAATGTCATTTACAAACTTTGTTTCTGACTGTGAAATTAACTGCAAGTTTTCTCAGATTTCACCATCCTTGTCACAACTGGCAGCCGATCCCTCAGACACCTGCAGCACCCAAATTTTGTCTGCTTTTCAGCTCTTTAGCCCTTAAAATTCACAGTGCTTTGAAGACCTCTGAAAGTGGTCCAGAAATAAAAATAAAATAAATAAATCTATCTCAATATGAAGAGGCATGTGAGGCAGCTCATTATAGGTATGTTTTATAATTATGGTGTTCATTGAGGATGAGCATCTCTCTTTTTGGTCCCTCAGGCAGCTAGACTAGATGGTCATTACAGCTTCTTTTTAACTGAAATATTCTAATCTGTTTTCATTATTTCAGAGATACTCACAGCTGTCCATTAACAACTGATACCATGTACAGACCAGACAGAAAACACATATTGTTAGTCACTTTTCAATAGAAAACAAGAACTGTGTGTTTCCTTAAAGTGATGGGGAAGTTTTATGAGCTCTGCATTTCTGCACAGCTCCCTTGATTTCCCTCTCTGATCTTTTGAACAAACTCAATGTGTGGAAAATTTGAATGGCCAAAACAGTCACCATGCATAATTTTTGTGGTCTCTGCAGCTGTCTCTTCATCCTTCACAGCAATGAAATTAGTGAAAGTGGCAAAACACAACAGCACAGAAAGATCAGTAGTAGGTGGTACACACAGTACATGTTTAACAGAATGGTGCCTTATAAAAGAAAAAAGTCATCTTAATGCTTAGCAGAGCTCTAGGACTACATTGATATTCACAAGAGGTGAGTATCTATAAAATATATTAGTTCTGGGTTTAGGAAGACTGTGCCATTTGGTTTCTTCTGGTCATTTTACTCACTTTTGAAGCATAACATCTTTCAGCTTGAGGAGAGAGATCCTTAAAAACTGAGGGTGGGTTATTAGATAAAGGAAACTAATCAGTTTACAAGCATTTATTCCTCCAGCATTTTCACCTTCAGGCCACAACATTCCTTCACAGAATTCCTTCCCCCACCTTCACCTTGTTCCCAGCTAAATAATTTTTTTTTTTATCTTAGGCTTTAAAACAATCAGACCCCCAGCAAATCATATCCAAAACCCCAAATTCTGCTGGTAGTATTGTGAGCACAGCTGCTTTCTACTCAGACAGAATTCTCTATAGAATAGGCTTTCTAGTCTTACCTTGGCACCAGAAGACAACTGTAAAGCACAACTTAGAAACAAAGAGGGAAAAGTCAAGTGGCACGATTGCCTTTTCATTTCTCTTATACCTTTAACACATTGCACGTGAAGAAACCAACCATTCCTCACTAAGATACTTGTCCCAGCTCCCTGACTCCAGCAAACCAGCTTCCAAGAATGGCTGTTACATGGTCCTGTGCCCATCCTGGATCCCAACAAACTTCTCTCCATCCCTCACCTACATTGTCTCTCCACCCCAGCAATGGCTCCCAGCCTCACCTCCTTACCCACCCAATTTTTCAGTATGGTTGCTTTGGACTTAGTGGCTGTTAGAGAGAAAGAGAATGCACTCAAAGAGATAATTAAATGGACCAGAAGGAAAGACTATTTTATGCATCTGGGCATAGCAGGATTTTTAGTAGAGAAAACAGAGAAAATTGAAAATATTAAACAACGGGGAGAATTATTTCTGTCTATACTGCAACTAAAATCCACAATATCTCATAGATGGTTGTCCCACTGTACTGCTTTAGGCTTTTTCTGAAGTCTGGCAAATTTATACAGACAGCAGCCTGAAAAACTACTGCAGGATTGGGCCAAGGCCTGCCTGCAAGTTTCCTTCAGAGCACAGCTACAATTCTAGAATTAAGCTTCTGGACCAAAGCTGAACAGATTATCCCAATTGTAAAACCCATCATAGGAATATTTATTAACAGTAAAATAATCTCCAAGAAGCTCAGGAAAGTCTCTTGGCAATATTGAGCTCTACTTTGTAATCATTGTCTAGAAAGCCAGATACAGGCTTTGAATTCAGGAAAAAGTTTTTCTACACCTGCAAGCAAGCTCACTATTACTCTTTTTATCAGGCACAACACTGACAGAACAATGTTATAACAAGTTATAGCACTGTTTCATACGTTATAAAAGTGTTACAAGATGAAATTCCCTAGGGCTTGCCTCCTCCTGGTTGAGAACTGACTTCAGAAAAGCATTAGGTTCAAAGAAGGTTTTATGGTTTCCCTTTGAAAAAATAAGTCATTCTCCTAGGAAAAGCTTGATTTTTGTTTGTGTTTTCTCAAAGTTTATTCACAGCCCACCCATCTGAGGGCACGCCTCGTGCTGCACTTGGCCAAGTGCACCTGAAACCACTGCCTACAAGAGAGGAGACCCTGAGAGCACTGAGAGGAAACATAGGTAGATGCATCCAACCAGCAGAAGCATTCAGGAAAATCCCCTAACAGAAACAGTTTGCAAGGACCCCCAGCCATGACTCTCAAAGGCATTATTGCAACTTTTACTTGAAAAAACCAGCAAAACCTTGCAAATAGTTTTGTTGGAAGAAATAGGAAAATGCTTGGACTTCTTATCAGCCAAAAAAAGCACCCACGCAGCTCTGTGGCTCCCAGGGGATGAACTCCGTACTCCTGACTTCCAGCAGGGGCTGTTCCTTGGTCCAGTTCACAGCATTTACTCTCAGGCTCACATTTAGCATCCCCCTGAGACAGAAATCTCACTGGTTAGTGTCTCCACACTCTGCTGATGCTCCACCCCATTCCCCACTGAGTTTCAAGCCTCCCCTGCAGATTGCTCCCAGCCAAGACAAAACATGATCCTGACTCATTCCAGTTTCTGGTCAGCAGTTTTCCTAAGGAAAGGGAAGACTTCAAATTGTGTCAGCTGTGAAGCAAGAGCTGCACTCTGGGCATACACACACAGGGGAACATATATGGTTGCTGCAGGATTTTAAAAGTGATTTTCTCGTGGTTTAATATGATGTCCACTTAAATATGAGTGTTGGTCTTCAATTCACTCTATACACTGGTACATCTCATCTGCATGTCAATTAAAAAAAAATAAAAATATATGAATGAAAGAGTAAAAGCTTTTCAGTGACTAATAAAAATAACACATCTTTTTCATTTATGCAGGTGCAACTATTTTCTGTTTAACAGGAGACTGAGCTGAAGTAAAAGCATGAAATATCACTTTAGCAAAGTCTCCAACACTTTTATGTCATGACTTAAATTACTACTGCAAGTTAACTTGGCTTTAGGTTGATTTAAAAAAAAATATTTTAAAAAAAGAGCTTTTTAAAGCCTTCATTTCCTCAAAATAAAGGAAAAAAATATTTGTTTTTAAGCAAGCAACATTTAAATGTTTAATGATAGGCCATTTTCAAAAACATAATCATACTCAGAAGCTTCCAGGCCTGGCAGTTATTTGGACAGCTGTCAGTCAAAATGTCTCACAGCTTTCCTACCGTGTCAGCCATCAGCTAACCCACACTTTCCCAGGGACGTCTTAGCATGGCATCTTTGTTCTGTTTTCAGATAAACAGATCCAATTTCTCAACAAACACACTGCTACAGTCCTTTTGATAACAATGTAATAATTCAAAACAAATGATTCGAGGCTTTGATGATAGCACTTTTATGGGTCATGAAGAAATCCTCCCACCAACATCTGTTTGATTTTATCTACTTGAACTTTATCCTCCAGTTGAAGATTTATAAGCTGAAATCATCCCAGCCTATTAAAGTCAGACTAATGTTAAAGCACTAACACAGAGAACGAAAGTGCATTTCAGAGTCATCCACCTTTTGAAATCCTGCCGTGAGGAAAGATATCAAAAGTCTGAGAGATGTATGTTTAAATTTGCTGGAAGCCTGCATTCTGCACAGAGCCCTGGAGGACTGAGAGATTAAGGAATCTAACTGTAGCCCTACAGGAGGGGCAAGTTATTTACAGAACCATTATTTAGAAAGACAACATGAAAAATGCAGATGTTGTTTACACTGAAAGACTGTTTTCTTAGCAAAAACCACTATGGGTGATGGAAATTCACTCCAGATTTGTCTCCCCCTCTTCTGTCTTAATTTCCACATACATTGTAAATAAAAAGCATGACAGCAGACTTATTAGAGTCACTTGTTACTTATTAAATAGATGGCAGAATTTAGTCAAGATGCTTTTCAATTTAAAAATAATAGTAATTAAAATATAGCTTATCGTGCAGAGTCATATAAAACATTCCAAGAGTATCTCATGCTTTCTACCTGAAAACACTTTCTGAAAGCCAGAAAAAAGAGAAAACATTCAGCATTGTCTCAATTGCAGAACTTTTCCAAGAAAAAATTACTCCCTGAGAGTGCACACGCTTCCACAAACTGCTGCAATTTACAGTTTTCTGGGATATTCCTTTGGAATAGACTTGGCTCAAAGTACTCCAGATGAGACCGTTTCACTTAAAATTACAGTGGGAACTGTAATATCTATTATGTTGTGGAACACAAACGCACACTAAAACTTTGCCCTAATAACCAGAAAAAATATCTCGGGTATTTGCAAGAGGGAAAAACTGTGCTTCTATACTTTGTGTAACACCACTCAATAAATATGAACATGTTTGTATTCAGAGGTGTTTGCCTCGTGAATGTTTTGTCTTCAAATATATTGATACACTCCTACACGACTGTCAGATCCTTTTTGTATGAAACAGCTCAAACTTATTTTACACACACTAAAAGTAGTTTACTACAGTAAAAAAAAAAAAAAAAAAACACTATTTTTTACTACAGTAGGAAGAGATGACCCTGTAGATTAGAGGATGCCCTTATCACTGCTAATGTATACAGTACAACTGGAAACTGTGCTGGCTCTGTCCTAAACAAGCTGGTTGGCAAGGCCACTTCTCCATCAGTCTGAAGCAGCAAGACACGCACACATGCTGAACTGCATTTCTTGCAATGCAAACTTTTAAAAATAAATAATCTCCCTAAATAGTAAGTGCTGAGGAGCTCCATCTGGTTCACCTCCCTTGGCTAGCATGTCCCAGCTGGGGACCTCAGCCACATGCTTAACATGGGGATCAAACCAAGCTTGCTGCAACAGGGTTTGATACCTCATACACCTCCCAGCCTGTCCCCTTCCTCTGGCCCAGGTACCAAGAGGGACAGAAAAGCTGCCACTGCCAGCCTGGAGATGCATGCAGCATTCTTCCTGCCCACAGGAACAGTTCCCTGATGCTGCTGGAGAGACAAGAGTCTGCCCACTCCAGAGATTTCTCCAGGCAGTTATTTTTGTGAACCAGGAAATGTTTCCTTTCTGAACAGACAGCAGAGTTTTGATTTGGCAATTATTTTTTTTTTTAGGGGGGGGGGATTCTTTGTATTTTGGGGTTTTTTTGGTGGGGAGTAAGAAACAAACAGGCAGAGGTGTGTTCATTTTCTCATAGGAGGAATAGGTCAGGCAGGCATGTTTAACACTCAGTGGCAACATAAAGGAGCATAAGAAGAGGGAGACAGAGAATTCTGCATACCTCCCCTTTGACTCTGTCGCATGACATTTACCAGATGAGTATATGTAAAGTACTCTGTAATTAAGTTCATCTGATCATAATAACCTTAAGGAAACTTCGAAAAAACATGTCAAAACTCAGAAGCCAGAATAATTTGTATTTATTCTAAGTAGATGAGCATGCTGCTGAAGCGTAAATTACACTTTTGTTTAGCATGAGTCAAGCCAAATGATTTGGGAGGGTCATGTAACTGCATTTCAGATGTGACCTATCCTTTGCTTTACTAACTGTGTGAAAAACCTCCCTGTTTCCAACAGGCAGCATGCACCCCTCTCCCTGGCCCTCCCTGTGCCTGTTCTTGCAGCACCAGCCAGATCCACAACCTGACAGAGGAAAATTTCAAAGTTTAAAGCTCTGCAAGATGTAATTACAGGTGAAAACACCAAACCCCTTTGACCTTGAGCTCTTCTCATGAATTTTGTAGCTCCTGTCTCATGCAGGAATCAAATTCTACACACTGCTTTACCATATCATATGCATATGCTGTACTGCTGAGAAACATTCCCCAGCCCTGTGTTCAGGGTGGAAGAAAAAGGGGTTTATCAAGGAGAATAAATTTAGACACCAGTGTCTTTCAGTAGTACATCCAAACCCAAAAAACTAAGTACACTAATCTCACCAGAGAACTGAAGTAAATTTTTTTTTCCTAGTTTTTTAAAAGGAACAAAAGTATCCATCAACACCCATGCAAGGTTGAAATTTCTCCTTTTGAAATCTCTACATTAAATTGCACGTGTGTTTTTCTTTTTTTTTTCCTCTCTCTCTTTTTAAACCTGTATAGTCAGGGCATTGTTAAATATGGAAATTTTTAAAAATCCTCTAGAAGAAGGCCTGTGGAAGAACAGCTACAGCCTGGGCACCCCACACAAAGCAGGATTCGTTGTGTTTAGCCAACCACTCAAAATGAAATCCTCATGGAAAAAGCAGATCTATGCATCTCTGTTTTCCCCCTTCACGCAACAGATTTGCTGAATAAATACCATGTGTTTCCTAAAAAGTGACATAATCAGAGTTTAATGCTGGAGTAGATTTGTAGCAACTTAGCTGCTTTACACTGTATTTTTTGGCAAATGGAAAAGTCAAAGAAACAGGGGTGCAGGAGCTGACCTCAAAATCCACAGGGAGGTGTGCAGGCCAGCAGTGGCAGCACCACCAGCTGCCCCCCAGCAGAGCTGAGTGCTCCTCACTGGGGATGAAGTCTCCCTTGGCTGGCTTGACATCCAAACACCTCTGTCTCTCACTTTCCTGGATCCATCATATCGAGACAGTTCTGCTTTCCCATCTAAGGATCTGCAGATGAATTGTTGTTTATTAAAGGGTACATGGTGCCAGTGTGAAAGATTCATTTCTGCTTCATTTATTTTCATTTATTTTTGTTTTCTCTTTCAAATGCGGCGTGCCATGGGAAGCACTGTTTGCAAAAAAGCATAAAAAATACCATTAAGATGCTCAGATTGTCATATCCAAAATCTGAAACTGAATCTATCATCAGCTGTGCTAGCAATATGCTTTCTGCCAAGCTGCCATGGGTAACAGAAATGCATGATGACAGCAATAAATAACCTCAATGACTGCTGATAATACCATTAAAAGAGCTCTGTGATACCCTGGCATCATTTAGAGATTTACCAGTCATTATTAATTGCTGAATCATGCCTCAGCTTGTCAGCTAATCATGGGAAATCACTTGTGTACACACATATTTATATCCATCTCTATCATCCATTTCTGTGTAAAACTAAATATTATAAACTGTACACTATGTTGTTTACTTAACTTATTCTCACAGAGACTAACTTAAAATAGAAGTATGTTGATTATTTGCCAGGGGGTGTACCTCTGGATTCTGTTGGAACAAAATGCCTTTTCAAACAGAACTGGTTCCTGTCCTTACAGCCTCTGTCTAACCAAGTGCTGGTTTGATCTAGTGCCACGCACCAGAGCTTATTTATCACATGCAGAGTTTATGATATCTCCATCCCTACAAATAAGGGAGCACCAGGAACAGGATGAAAAGAAATTTTCACAAGTACCTGGAGTTAGAAGAGGTTCATAATGAAATCTCCTTCAAATTAAACAATTCAAAGGTTGGAGAAGCTCATTGTTAACTTTTAAGTGAGAAAATACTGAATGCTTTACATTATAGCTTGAGCTATCTCCCTCCCCACCCCCAGCCTCTGCTTCTTGCACAAGAAAAAAGAAAAAACTTTAAGCTAATATTGCTAATGCAACATAGCCTTAAAACACAGGCAGTATCAAAACAAGATTAGACATTGCATATTCTGCTCATACATATTTTAATTTCCTTGAGAAATGAAATGCTTTTACACCTGTTATATTAAAAGATCCCCTGAAGAGGGGAAAGATCACTGCTTACAGGTGTGACATTCTCATATTGGTGAACCACATTAATGTAAATGTATTTTTAAATGGTAAAAACAGGAGTTTGAAATCCTGTTTTAAATCACATACAGCTGACAGAAATAGAAATATGGAAAGATACCTTTAAGAAGTGACATTTAGAAACACCTATTGGCAGGGAAGTACTATGGGAAGGTGACATAAAAGCTTACAGATGCACGGCAGATCAGCCACTTACATCTCCCTCGTTGACTCATGTGTCACCCTTTTCCATCCAGTTTATGATATGTACATCCATGTGATTATACCAAGCTGGTATATACATAATAAAACACATTTGCCTTTCAAAAAGGCACAGACACTCTTCTTTCTTCTCCTTAAGCATCCATGCCATGTAGGTTACATATCCCACAGCATTTAGATACAAGAAGGGGTTTATTTTCTAGCAACTTCCAGTTCTGGTGTGTCACTATGACCAAGATTTATGTTACTGGCATACTTCAAATTATTATTATTAATTTTACATTAGTTTAAGAGACAAGATCTGTCCCCTGCAATAACTCAGGAAGAAAATGTAATGCAATTAATGACCATTCATCAGCCTAACCTGAATGTGGAGGTACACCATGATGCATTCACTTTTTTTTTTTTTTTTTTGTAACCCTATATGTGGCCTGCAGAAACACAGCATAGAAATTTTATCAATGTTGTAGAAACAAACATTTTCTTTCACCTTTTACTGTAATTCAGGCTACTGCAAAAATTCAATAACCCAAAAAGGCGAGGCTTAGTTCCAAACAAATCCCACAGACATTGTTTATGAAAGAGAGGTCCTAAGGAAAGCTAAAAATAAAGCCAACAAAAAACCAAAAAGAACTAAAAGGAAAAAATAATTGTGTTTAATTATGTTGTCTCAATAGCAAGTACCTATTAAAAGAACCTGTGCTTCCATGCTGTTTCTGATAAAGCTTCTTGTACATGACGAAAGGATTTACAGCTGCTAAGATTATGAGGTGGCAGGAGTCAGATCCATTTCTGCACCTCTCCTCCAGGGTCATTTCATGTGGAGGAAGAAAAGCTTGGGAGGCCTCACGTGGCACTTCACAGGCTGAGGAGCCCCAAATGATTTACATGAAAACCAAGTTCATTAATAAGCATCATCCCTGCTTGGAAATCTGAATAAGGCAGGTCGTGTAAAGCCTGTTGTATAGCAGTGAGACTTTTCCCTCGGATTACAGTGTTTGTGGAGTCATAAAATGCTTCCAATTCTCAAAAAAGACCATGACCTGCGAGTTGCCATCCCTGCCCTCCTTGCTTCTGAGGGCTCTGAATTCGTGCAGGCAGCAGCACACAGAATATGGTTAGCATTGGCAAAGAGTGTGACAACTGCAACACAAACCCAAGAGGGGAAAATAAACAACCCTTCAGTCATCCCAATTATTGGAGCCATGTGGGCATTTAACATGCTGTGGGTTCCTTGGGCCTCAGAGAACATAAATTAGTGCAATCAGTGATACAATTAATGAATTTCAGCAGTCAGATATAAACACAAGTAATGTATCCAGGAATAAATCAGGCAGTTGTTAACAAAGAAACCCTGTTGCTTTGGGCTACCCTGAGATCCCAGGCTCCCCTTGGATCTACTTACAAAACTAAAACACTTTCCAGGTAAAAACTGCAAACATATAGGGATGAAATTTCCTCTCAGATTCCTTTTTTTTTTTTTCAGTGCACCTGCTTCCCAGGAAACCTCTCACCTCTCCCCAGACATCTCCTATTTCCAGGACTAGAGGGAATAATTTTCTCCTTGATCAACTTCACTGAATGTCACTGAATGTCTCAAGGAAGGAAAGGATTTGGCTATCTAAACACCTGCCCCTGAGTATCTGCAGTTTCAGGCATCTCCCTTCTAAGGACTGAATGAAGTGTCCTCCAAAATCCATTGCAACAGTTTGGAATCAATGGATAAAGTAGTCTGTACCTTGTAACCCACACCAGCTGATTCCACCAGGAGTGCAAAAAGTTACAAATTTACTAACAAATAAAGAAAAAAATGCCTATAAATAATCTCTAAATCATATAATTTTGATAACTATCTGCAGCCAATCTAAACCATTGCATTATAAGAGCAGTTCTCTCCAATATCTGCACTGCAGATAAAAATTTGCTTTACTTAGCAGTAGAGTGGTTGCCTCAGCTTGCCAAGTGTGAAAAAAAATGAGCAAAGCAACAAAAAACAGAGTATTACTGTTATTTTAAAATCATTATGAGATGTGAATGTGAACAGATAAACGCAGGGCAGAAACCCATTTTGAGAAACGAATGAATTCAAGACACTGTTTTGGAAATAGAATACTCTCCTTCCAATTTTATGGCACAGTTAGACTTACATTTTGTGCTAGAGTCCAAAGCATTAGGAGAGTGACTTACCAAAGCCTGGGCTTCCTGGTTTTGCTTTGTCTGAAAACTCAGAGCTTTGGTAAAAACAGGATTCTGAATGATCAGCTTGGATTTTACACCATCTTGAGACAAGCAGACATAGTTAAAAGAGTCCAAAACCATTTGCACTCAGCTCTGAAGGGTTTCCCTAAAATGACATCATTTTCCTTTACTGCCAGGTGTCCTAGAAAGCTAGAGAATGGGGTAAAATTGTGATGGAAGGAAGAATTCTCAGGTGCTGCAGTGAAGAAAACATACATATATTTTAATTATATTTTAAATACCAGTATTCTACTTAGACCAGCCCATTACAGAAAATTCCTGCTTCCTAAAGTTCCTGGAAACTCACCCAATAAGGAGACAGAGGGTGCTACTGCCATAAAATGCCAAAACACTAAACACTATTGCAAACTGACCCAAGCAAAGTAGTTTGGAGTCCTGGTTAAATTAAAATTCATGAGAGACCCCAATTTCCTCTTGGACCTTAAAGGCAGAGAATTACAGCTCTTTGCCATTTCTTTCCACCCCCTTCTACCAGTGGGAAGGTGGCAACCAGGAGCTTCCCTGCCCAAGGATGGTGGCACACAGAGGGTCTGCATGGGTCCTGCTGCTTCACACTTCAACCCATCAGGTGCAAGGTTATTTTTTCCCCAATAATACCCATTTCAGAAGTTTTTGTGCAGAAACTACAAAGCAGATTTTCATGAGCCTTCCTCAGATGCACACAGAACCCAAATTTAAAATATCTGGTGCAGCTTTACATTGAGTGGGATAGAGAAGTGGGAGTAAAACTGCTTGTTGCTGGACACTGAAAAGCACTCAGAGGCTTTCAGAGGGTGAACATCAGTGGGGTTACCTGAGGATGGGGTGTACATGAGATTTCTACCACACTGGTACAGATTCCAACCCTAAATATAACTCCAGACCACTGGCAGCTTAGTTCAGTAACCTGAACCCCGAGGGGCAGCTCGTATGCCCGGCACCCTTCCCACTGCTCCCTGGCATGTGTGCCACAGCTACTTCTGCAGGTCCTGTTGCTGGGGACTCCCAGCCCTGCACCCCCTGACCACTGGTGAAGCTCTCACAACACTTTCCCTTCAGTCACCCTGCAGGCAGCGAGGTGGAGCAGAAGCTGCTTTGCCTGGTGGCTGGTCCCCTCAGGTGGCACATTGCAGAGCAGTTACTTCAGGCTGCTTGAACCTCAGCCTGTTCCCCTGCCAGGGAGGAGGCAGAATCCCAAGTCCCTGCTCCATGTCACCCTGGCAAAAGCGGTCTCCTATTCAAACCTCCACACCTCAGAAATTGCTCTGAAATTTTTGGTAGAAAACACAAATTTTGCATGAATCTTCTCAGTGAAAACTTGTTTCTACGCTGTTAGCTAGGGGACGGAAATCTGGAGAAGAATTAAAGCAGTTGAGGATAAACAAGATAGCACCCAGCAAAGATTTCTCCTCCAGTTTCAAGGAGAGATTCCCAAAGCATGAACGTGCCTCACTTATTTTGGGATTGCTTCTCTAGGTGGGGGTGAGGTATTGGCCACTCCACGCTCTCTGTCCTGCCTCCTCAGCACAAGCACTGCTCCTGTTTTTTAGCAAAAGCTCATTAATTGTCATGCAGGTAAAGCAGTCAAGCTAAGAATGAAAATTAGGAAATTAATCTGGAATAAAACATAGATGAGCATAGAAGAGAATAAAGGAGAAAGAGGAAATGAGAGTGGGAGGACAGCAGCTGGAAGGGCATCAAGCAGCTTCCAGGGACCAGAAGCAGAGGTTCACATGGAGGACTGAAAGTAACTCTGATCTTCAGCAGACAGGCTCCGGGACAGCACAACTTTTGAAACTCTTCAGGATAAGATTGTTGGAGAGTCTGATAAAAAACAAGCTGAGATCTTTCACATTCAGTGCATGCAGCTCTGTATCCTTTCTGAATATTTACATTTTGGCTGACAGGAAGCTGAAGTACTAACTGGTCCTCAACCAGGAGACCTTCTGGTTCTCTTGCAAAACATCTACTGCCTTAACACATCATTTTCTCAGCTACCCCCTGCCATCAGCTGGTTTCCCTAGCTACCAAGTACCCTCCACAAGACATAAAACAAGGTAAAAAAACCCACTGCTCTCCAAAATACCATCAAGAGCTTCTGAGATGAACTGATTTTCAGAATTTTGCTAAATTATTACACGGAACTGAGGTAAAGATGCATCATCTCCATCCTCTGTCATTTTCTTTTCAGGCCACGTATGTTTGTTACCTCAGTTCTAGAGGATAACAGCTATGGCAGTAGGAAATTTTATTTTGTTTGATGAGAAACAGAAAGAACAACAAAGCTGCCTGCTGAAAGTAACATTTGAATAATCCAGCACCACAGACTTGTTTATCCGTATCAAGGTAGCATATCCACAGTGATAAAAATGCATTACAATATTTCATCAACTTAACAAGACTACATTTGTCTGTTTCCTGTAGCAATCAGTTATGCAGATAGGGATGAGGAAAGCAAGAAAAGGGATGCGATGGAATTAAGTTATCTATGACCTTTATAACTTTAAGAGAAAATTAAAGCTTTATACCATAGGTCTTGATATTTTTGATGAGTTACTCCCAGTACTGCCTTAGGAAGCACACCAGAGAAGCATATTATTCTGCATAGGTGAATTGCTTCTCTGCACATTTTCCTTCAAGATTCTGGAGCCCTTGGATTATGTTTTGTAAATCATTTAGCTTCCCAGCCAGAGATTAAGGTAAATTCTGCTAAGGACTAAAAGTTGACTTAGAGTATTAAGAAGGATTAATGTTTAGCTGTGGTGAAGCTGAAGTACTAGGTTAGCATGTTTACGCAGTGCTGTAGATCACAATTAATCCAAAATTAGTATAAAAGATCAACAGCAACTGCTCTTGCACGCCAGCTTGGCTTAGTCCTAAAATCAAGACTTACTTTGGGGGCAATCTGTGTGCAAAGTTGCTGTGCGTCTGCCCTAATAGTTTTAAAGCTTTCAGAGGAATCCATGCATTTTAAATGTTTAGCTTCTCTGCCCTCTGCTTTGAGAAAATAAATGTAGAAGCCAGCACTTGAGATGCTTCTGCTTTCTGTGTCACAGATCCATCAGAATAGATTGGTACTAGCGATGAGCAAAAGCAAATACAATTTCCTGTCTTACAAAGAGAAGGTGCTTAAAATACGTACTTTTGCTCATCATCTAGGATTAATAAAAATAACAGGGATTTTCTGGCAGAAAATATTCATGCTGTATAACAAGAAAGATAGTTAAGGTACACACAGTTGTCCAGATGTAATCATATATATAGGCACTAGCATATATAGTTTTGAAAAATATATGTTCTGGAACAATAAAAAGTGGGTCTATTGTAACATATTTAAAGATATTGGCAGATGATTTTAAACTAGATGTGAAAACGTAGTTTAAGAGAGCTAGGTCAATCAGTTTAAGTGATTGTTTCTAGCTCTCTCCAAAACCAGCAACATCTCTGTGGTCTTCAAAAGAGGAGCCATGCTGCAGCACCCTGAGGGAAACCCAGATGCTTTCCTGGTGCATCCTTGCTCAGACCCAGCCCAGCCCAATGCCCTTACACCTCTGCCCTGCTTAGCCTTAGGAAAGGAGGATTGCAAGGCTGGGAAGGGACCCCATTGTTCCGGAACAGGGAACTTCCCCACCTTTGGGATCATTCAGAAGAGACCATTTGTCTTAAAGCCAATCTGTGTGAGGAAGCAGCCATCATTGGACATGATGCTCCTACACTTACGGGGCCAGATGTAGGGCATTACCTACCCTTAAAAGAGAAAGCAGGTCCAAATTAAGAGATTTATCCAACCTGCACATGTGAAATTCAATAAGTGGCAGTTCAAACAAGCCCATTGTGGAGAACAGGAGCCCTGCTCTGTGTATTGGTTTATAAAACCTCAGGTTTTTATTTGGGGCAGGAGGAGGTGAATGAGCACTCACTGAATGTATTTGGGATCTTTTTATGGCTTATTTATTTATTTATTCATTTTGGACAGAGCCTTTTCACGCTTGCCCAGAACTAGAAGTTTTCACTTAGTGTTGTAATACTTCAGGTGTATCAGTACAAGCATTACTAATTCCTAAACTCATTGATGAGCTTGGTTTCTAATTATTGACCTTCCCATCTTTATTTCTCTACTAATGCAAAACCAGAAATAACCATCCGCTTCATGACACTGAAATACTTTGAAACAAAAGGAAAAAGAACAGGACTGCTTCTCATCAGGAAAGACATCCCATACCCATCCGTACAACACAGAAGCTGCTGCTGTCATCCCAAATGAGTTGAGAAATTAAAATCAAGTTGCCATGTGCTGTGACAAACATTCTCAATGGGCCATGCCCAGCAGTAAGGGCTATTTGCAGAGCTGTTTGCTAAGCAGTTTTTTTAGTTATGGGGTCCCAGACTTGCAACACAATTCATTACTTCCAGTGGCAACAGCTCACTGAGAGACAGTAACATCTGTGCCTATGCCTAGGTAAGTGCTGTGCTGCGCTGTCAAGCTGTGATGGTGATGATGACTTTGTGAAACTTGATTACACTTTTCTTTAATCCCATTTTTTTCTTTTAGGAACACAGACATGAATAATTTCAGATCCAAGTCTTAAAGCAAACTCTAAGCTGACGTTGTGCAGCCTTTTGCAAGAAACTTGAAAATTCCCTTCCTGTGGCCTGTTTCCAAGAGACACACAGGGCTTCCTGTTTGTGAGACTATGCATGCCCAGAAGCTACATTTAAAATAAAAAAAAAATTAAAAAAAAAAGGAAAAAATATAAAAAGAGGGATGCAAGCATAACCCATGCACCTTCACTAAAGATTCAGACCAGCTCACTGTGGGCTTGTGCTGGATCCTTGTCTTTAATTCTCACTGAGTCTCCTTACTAAAAAGAAATATCCATCCTTTACCCCTGAGGAGGATTTGACCCACCACAATAACAAAGGTCTGCTCCAGCTTTTCTCTTGTGCACCTGTGGGAAAGGGTTTCTGGCTGATTTTTGTGTAATGACTCCATTCTTCTGTTCTACCCTCATCCAAAATACACTTGCACACTAAACACACAGGCTGAGAAGAACTTCAGGATTCATTTTTGTACCAGGATGTGTCATCTGGTTTTCAAATAGGTCCTGCTTTACCCAATTTTACAGCTGGGTGAGTGAGGCAAGTGGAGGTCAGGATAATTGCCTAGGGTCATGCAGAGCTGACAGCTGAGCAGTGTTTGGAGTATCTGGCATCCCTTCACCACATGTTTATGGTGTCCCCCCTTTTCAGTAGCTACAAGGTTCCTGAGCAAAGGTAAGTTACTCCAACAGGCCTGCAAAGACTTGTAAAGCTCTTACAAACAGAGGCCACAAGCAAAATAAATTTGCTGTATGAGGTGCTGCTCAGGAGGTAATACTGCCTTTGCCAAAGGTGCTTTCTCAGATAAAATGTGGCAGATGTGTGCACACTTATCAGCTCAGCTCTGTATGGTCCTAAGACCTCCAAGCAACAAGTTCAGATTTTCAACACCTGCTGGACTAAGAGAAATAAAATCCACCTGAGATATTAACTAGCCTGCATCTTTGAAGAGCACATTTTTCTTGTTAACAGAAGACAGCCTTCGTCTGAAAACATTATGTCTTCATTTCAAAAAACTTTTCACTTGTTTGTTTTACCATAGCAAAGTTACACATCCTGATGAAAAGAGAACTACTGTTTTGTGGCTGAAAAAGTAAACATGCTTTTCTACAGATCAAAGCCACAAGGGCAGGACACACACTGGAGCATGCCAGCTCAAAAAGAAAGGGTTACTAACCTCTGCTTTCAAGTATGAATGATTGATATGCAAATATGGTTTATGGTAATGCTTGAGAATGTCTGATTTTCTGGCAGCTCAGTGCTCCCACACGCATTATGCTCACAGCTCAGGGCTGAGTGAGGAGGCTTCAGGGGCACATGTAGACATTCAGAGATGCAGTTTACTATGGAAGCCTTCCAGAAAGCCAATTGCTGCTTAGCACCACTAAACTAAACATATATTTTAAACTGCTCAGAATCAACAGAAGCAAATAGTATATCAAATGCCTCCGGTCCTATGCAGCAAGGGTACTGCCAAACCCCAAGCAGCCAGGATAAATCATGAGTGGGAACCTCCCATCATGAAAGAGACCTTTAAAAAAATCACAAGGTGGGGAGCAAAACGTGGTCTCTTTTACAGTAACTTTTGAAAGCCCATTTTGAAAAGTTCATTAACTCACATTTTAACCCCTTTTTCTGAAACACTCAGCTCTAGCATATGCCTTTTCACACCATGAAAGCTGTGACTCTGCCCTTGCCACTCGCCTCCAAGAGCTGGGTTTTTACTGAAAACATGCAAAATGGCTCAAATTTTCAATACCACCATGAAGTAACAGAAGAGTTACACAAGCAGCCATCCACAGCACACTCTTCTGAAGCCTGCAGTAAAATCTTCTCTTCAGCTAGTCAAAACATGTTAAGAAACTCCAGTCCTTAAGCAAGCATACACACACTACCCTTATTTCCTAAGCATTTACATCCTCCAGCTCTGCAATGCAGCAGGAAAATCCTGACTATTTCTCATTAGGCAACTCTGTGCTTTCCTGCACACACACACTCACAGCCAGAACTTATCACTAACATTTCTGCACACACAGCTTCAGCAGCAAGAATAGGGCAAAAAAATAAAAAAAATAAATTAAAAAAAAATAACCAAACCATGAAACCTTAAAAAAGGGTTACAGTGACCTGCAAGCCCCATGGAAGCACTTTCAGGCTTGGCCCAGGTGCAGCCCAGCACCCTGCTCTCCATGGTCCAGCTGGAGACTTGGCCCCAACATCCAGGTTTAAAGAGGCAGAGGAATGAAACTAAAAACCCCCTGGCTTCTATCCAGGGTCTTGTACAACAAACCATTTTTTTGGGGTTTTTTTAATGGACTCTGCAGATGAAGCATCTCATTTGTGCACCTTGGTCTCTCCTCAGCCAACTGCAAGACAACAAAATGTAGCAAATCACAAGTATATATCACAAGTCCTAATGACCTGAACATGTGTTTGGAGCAAATGTAAATACTCCACTCTCTGAATGAGCAAAGCTCTTAAGCATAGGCTTAATTTTATCTTGTCTCAATAAATCATTTTTAAGCACGCACATAAATAGAAGCCCTCCTTTTACTCCCATTAATACTAATAGGACTTAAACATGTGCTTAAAATTAAACATACACTTAGGTGCTTTGCTGAACCCAGCCTGGAGACACCAGGGTTGTGTGAGTGGTTAAATGTCTAAGACAGATCACTTACTGGGCCCTGTGCATGTTCTGTATGGTTCACAGGTAAGATGAAAGGCTCTGAGCCATTTGGGAAAAACAGACCCAGGGATTATACCTTCTGCTTTTTCCTCTGCAACCCAAGGCACTGTGAAGCCCCAGGGGATACCAGGCTGTCCAGTAGGACCTGTGAGAAGAGGCCTGGGGTTCCTTGTGCTGGACACATCTGGTTCCAGTGCAGAGAGGAGGTGTCTGTGTCTCACTGCTCAACTCTGCATCCAACTCTATTTTAACCAGCAATAAATTAATTTTCCTGATATCAAGTCTGCTTTGCGTGTGATGATAACTGCTAAGTCATCTCCCTAACTTTATCTTGACCTCTGAGCTTTTCCATCTCATTTTCTTCCCTGTCCAGGGGACAGAGAGAGCAGCAGCTGGGGGGGCATCTGGCAGTCAGTCAGGGTTAACCTACTACAGAGTCTGAGATCCCAACGCTTCAAGCTCATCCACTTCAGGCAGAATAATTTTTTTTCTCTAGGTGAGACGAAAGGATGAATTCATATATATGTATGTACACATATACACACAGCCTGTACAATGTACGTGGTGCAATAACACCACAGGGCACAATAAAATGCCTTCTATTCTATTCATTATTACATGTGCCAGGGCTTTAATTGTTCATTATAGAAAATACTCCTATATAAATTAGTCTTTTTTTATAAAATACATGCCATCAAAGAACCATAGAGAAAATAAAAACAGGCACATTAATTTAAAGAAAAAACAAACACCTCAAGAAAACTCAAACAAACAACCAGTAAAGTTAAACGTCAACCTTTTAAATGTCAACCTAGTTAAAAGACTTCTTTTCCCCAAAGATTATTTATAAACTAAATTTAGAAGCTGCTCATTTCACAGAGAGGCTGTGATATTGCTGATGCTATTCCAAGGTATTCTCAAACCTGTAGCTGCCACTGTGTGCTATGCATATGGCATAGCCAGCCCAGTTCCCCTGTAATGCACCCATGTAACACACAGATGTATGGGATTATGGGATGAGGAGGTGCTTTTGCAGACCAGTTTGGCATCCTTAACTGCAGGAATGGGGCTCCTAAATCAAAGGGTTTGTATTTTCCAAACAGGTATTTTGAGTGAGCTGCATTACCATGGACTCACTGATGCAAGTTGTCCATGTCTGTGGATCCCAGCACCCAGATGAGCCATGGATGTGGTGAGCTGTGAAAAATACCCTAGAAAATGCCCATTTGCAGTTATAATCCTCTGCATCACTTGCTAAATTTAACTCTCCCTCAGCACACAAATGAGAGGTACCCAAGTCATTCCACTGCACTCTGCAGAAGAAATCCCAGATACTGTGGAGCAGCTGGTGGATTGCCTACGTGTGGCATGGTGGGCTTATGTGACCACTCAATGCACAGCTCATTTCAAATGACTCTTTCATATTTAATGTTCTGCGTGTGCAAATTTGCAGGTCAGATTCTGTATTTCCATATTTATGTATTTACAAGCACACCCTAATAAGATTAGGCAGTAAATCTTTAAAGAGCCTTGAAAATCTTGCAGTGAAAATGTAAGTGGACAGTTTGAGTTTTTGTTATCAACCTCTTAGTGGCATACAAATTAAACACAGTTACCTCATTGCTAATTTAAGTGTTTGATTTAATTACAATGTAGCACTCTTTACAAAAGCTCCACCCCTTGCTGCTGAAATACAACCTAAGTATTTTAGCATTATAAATATGAATTTTAATTTCAAATCTATAAGAAATCTATTTTTATATTACTAAAATAAAAATATTAATAATTCCATCACCCCAGAATCCATTTCTCAGAATAAAAAAGGGAGAAAACTAGCCTAAGGCTTGTCTTTAAACAGCCTAAGGGTTGTATTGAGCAGATTTCCATGGTAATGCTGTTAAATGAATCTTTGTCAAAAGGTCAGGGTTGCAGGCAGCACAGGGGCCAATCCAGGGCACGGATGCCCTCAGAGCAGCCAAGAGGCTCAGAGACCTTGAGCACCTTGTGGGAATCACTGGTGAGAAAGAACTCTGATGTCCCTTCTAGACACAGATGTGGCAGGAGCTGGGACCAGATAGCACTGATTCAAGAGGCAGGATGCTACCAATAATCTTGGGAAACAGTGGATTCAGGCCACCGCTGGGTTTCAGTGGATGGACTTCAGCATCTGAGCTGGGCAAGGAAGAAAGGCAGTATCCAGCACCTTCCTATACAGAATGAATTATTTCTAGCTAGTAAAAAAATGTAAACTAAATGAAACTAGAGGAAAAAAACTGTGGCAGTACATCTGTTCCAACACAAATTATTTCCTCCCATGGAAAAGGCCAAATTAAAAGGTTAATAATAAAATTACTTTGGGTCTCCAGTGGGTGGGTTTTTAGAAAAGATGGGAGACTTTGAGCCTCTGGGAGCTGCTCTCCCAGAGCTAGAAACACATAATCCAACTCTTTCTCTCCGTTTGTGCTAAACCAGATTGTTTGGACTAAGAGCAGAAGAAAGTGGGCAATAGGCACCTCAAAACCCCACAAGAAGATAAAGGGCCCCCAATGCTAGAAGAAAAATGCAGTGACAGCCACGGGCTGCCCAGCACAGCCACCTGAAATCCAGTCCCTGTCTCTCATGTCCATCCTTGCCTCCAGACTTCAGCTCCAACACTTCACCAGCTGATCCCGTGGCATAAAGAGTATCTAAATAGAAATGCTTAACAACCTCCTACCCCCAGCTTTCCTGGGGCTACCCCGTACTTCCAATTGCAGTTTTGGTCAATCTCTTTTAGACATGCAGACCCTCAAAACCAAAAGTGAGCTTCTTGAGGATGAGCAAGAGAGACTGTATGTGGCAAAACACTTCCTGGCTATGCTGACCCCAAAGACATTTCTGACCCATGAGCAGAGGAAACATTTTCAGCCTTTTCCCGTTCCAAAAAAACTCCTCCTGTAAACTATGCCCTTTGTGGCATAAGTGCTCCTGGTTGAATCTGTGGGATCTAAGGCACCAGCCTGCCTTGAGAAAAACAAGCCAAAAAGATCTAGCACTTCCCAAAGCAAACTGGATTATTTATTTTTCCAGTCTAAAAAGCACTTCTCCGTATTTTTGGAGTACATGGTTTGTCTCCATGTATTTCCTGCTGAATAATCCGTGATTTTGCAAGTAACTAAAAATGTGTTAAATGCTTGGCTTTCCTGTTCACATAACTCACAGGTTCACTAATGTAGAGGAAAACGGTCTCATTCCAGAAGTTATTTGGCACCTGAAATTTGCAGTGATGTTTGACACACGCAGTTTTTCTTAATGCAAAGAATTCAGCCTGCTGTTGTGCATCCAATATCTTATTATACACTTACCTCAACACATCAGCATTTTCATTTTAGTTGCCAAAATGCAAATTTGCTAAAGATCTTCACCACACTAGTGACCATTTAACTACGTATACCACTGACAGTCTTCCAGGATGGAAGAAGCCAGCAGATCTCAAGTCAGGACTGTAAAAATGAGATCATACCACACATTAATTTACTGCATACGGCTGCTCTGCAAAGTTTGCCATGAAGCATTTGGGGGGATTTCAGTGCCAGATCATGTCTGTAAAATTGTATTTCTGTTTTTTTCAAATCTGTTCTTACGTATATTTACTCAATTTTACAAATAAGTCTAAGAATTCTTCCTAAAGCTGGTTCATCCTTGGGTTTTAAGACTTGTCTTCCTTCATCATGGGGAAAACGGGTTGTGCAAGGAGGAGTAATGCGTCAGAAGAGGCTGCCAGAGAAAAACTGTCATCAGTAATGTTGCATCTGAAAAAAAACTGTGCATAAATCACAGGAACCTAAGGGTAGCTTAAAGTCCTCTGAGATGAAGCATTAGCATCCTCTCTTGTGCCACAACGAGCGATATAGAGAGAAAAAGTTTCACAAAAAATTCTGAAGTGTAGAGAATTGTATAAAGTAATAAAGAAATTATTTTGTAAAAAAATCAGTGAGCAAATACATAGCACCCTGGAGCACCATACAAACATAATTATACAAAGTAACCAGAAATACCCAGTAGCAGAAAAATTGTATTCATTCAAAGCTTTTCTTAGGTGCCAAACTGAGAAGCACGTGTGGATGTCAGCAAACAGATAAGGGCACCTGTGACCTGTTTTGGTTGTGGGATGCTTAAATATAAAGGCACCAAGAAAGAGAAATACCTGGTGAGTATTGGCTCACAGAATAGTGAGTTTGGTTTTTTGAAGGTCAGGAAAGAACACTCTAACCCAAGAACTCTATTTCAGGAAAGTCCACCATGAGACCCTCACAGTTGATGACCTTCCTCTCTCTCCTAAGAGAAAGATGGATTAATTCTAAACCACAGACAGATACCAGTGAGAATTGCGTATAAATCTGTGTCAAGATAATCCCTTTAACATACAAGGCTAGATTGTGCACACTGATTTAATAATATAAAAACAAAATCAAGAATTTCTCTTCTTCCATCTCATAGCTACAGTTCAGGAAAGGTTTCAAGAAACTTGTGGCTGAAAAAGTACTCAAGAAAAGGGTTTTATGGAAAACTTTTTTCCCCACTCTTAAAGTACTCCTATTTGTAAAAAGTAAATATTTTTCATGCACGTATATTAAATTAGTTGTTTTGCTAATTAGAGATTTAAAAAATTTACAGCAGAATATTTCAAGATTCAGATTTTGGCATGGGAATCACATTCTATTATGTGATTTGATTATTAGCAGTTTATTTAATTCTTACAGGAAAAGAACCTAGGTGTAGCTATATAAAATTTACCCTTGCATTACCTGTTTACTTCATGAAATTTCAGGAAGCTTTGTCACAAGAATATTTTTCTAAACTTATACTTTTCTCACAGCAGACTGTCACGTGTGCTTCCCATCCACCCGTCAGAGCATTCGCTTAAAAATATTCTTGGAGGCAACGTATTTCAGACAGTGGAATGGAAAAATTGGTTGCAGTCTTTAGCAAATAATGCATTAAAATTCCTCCAATTATGTCCTTATCAGCTTAAAAAGAACCAAAGAAAACTGGTAGGAAAACAAGGAGACATTGTGTTATGAATGAAGTCTGGTAAACTGACTCCTTTTCAGGCAAAGCTGAAAAACGTCGCTTTAGTTGTGGCGATCAGCACAACAGAACCTCCTCTAATCACATACAGATGATGGGAATTTGTCTAATGTTTTATGGTGAATCGTTGATGAGGCCTGTAGAAGGAAAATTTGTAGAAATAAAATCACCTTGACAGTAAAGCACTGGGGTCAAAAAGCAAAGTAAAGTCAGTGTTCTTAGCTTTAATAAAAACAGTATGATCTGTCATCAACACCGCATTTTTACACTCTTGGACAATGCACTCTGGGAGCTCCTGCTGGGTTTCATTTGATTTCCACCAAAGCCAACAAAAGGATAGCTTATGGCTGATAATTCATTATGACAGCAGAGAAGTTATAAAAATACACATGTTTAGATCCCTGTAAATAAACAGGCCACACTCCAAATTTCAACACGAAAACTCTTAGCCAGGCCAGGTAAAACACTAATAAGCTATAAAACAGATCTGGTGGCTTGGAGGTTTTTTTTGTTTGATCAGATTGTTTCGTTGATAGGGGTTTTTAACCTGAAAGTATAAAGTTTTAAAATTTATTATTGTAGTTTCTGGAAGTTAATCTACCTTCTCTGTGCTATGAGAGTGTTCAAGGCACATTTGGGGGAAGAGGCTTGGCAGAGTGTAAAGAGGTATTGTTAAATACCTGAAGGGATTGGACATAAATTGCATCACTGTCTAAATACTGACTGGGCAAGATCATAAGGCAAAACAAACAGCAAAGTAATTGAAAACACCTATGAACTATATGATCACAGAAGCAGAGTGATAGGCAAAAGGATTTAAAATTCACTCTTCAGTGTCCAATTTTATACTGGTGTTAGTCCAGTAAGAATGAAAAACAGGTAGGGAAGGAAGAGAGAGGGGAAATTAAGAAGGGGAAAAAAAAAAATAAAGACAGCATTTGAAATTTAAGTTTCATGGACAACAGCAACACTTCAGAGAAACTAGAGCAAGGACCAAAGCTCTTTTGCACTCACCCAAATTTCTGCCTGAGCTTTAGCTCTCTCATTGCTTTCTGGAAATATATTTTGAACCTCCACAAAAGCTTAGTTTAAACACCTCAAGCATCACAGCTTTCAGAAAGAGCAATAAAGAGAAGTCAAAATTGTACATTTGCTGCCATAATATCCAGTTCTGCAAATAGCTGTCCAATCTTCTCCTCCCCGACCCAGAAGCAAAACACACAACATTCATCAAATACCAAGAGAGCACAAAGTACAGAAGACATAAACCTCAAATGCAGGCTGCAGCAACCCCATAACTTATAATTTTGCATTTTGTTGTCCTATCTCAGGCAGATGCTTAGCACAAATTTGTACCAAACGTGAAGACAACGGTTCACGTTATTTTTCCTCCTCTTAGGCTGCATCATCCTTGAAAGTCTCTCTTTAATGGAACTTCTGCCTCCATAACCACAGCAGAAATGGACCCTTGTGGGACAGCAAAACAAAAGCTCAGCTCATTTAAGACCTGTGATATTTTATTGAGCTGGCAAAGATTTCACATGCAAGGGTAACTCTGAGAACTAAAATAACACTTAGCAATAGCCTGGACCAATTGAAATCAATGGGAACCTTGCCACCAGTGTAAACAGAGCCAGAATCTCACTCACTACTTATATATGTAGGAGCAAAAAATGAGGGAAAAGTTCTTAAATAATGGATTTCCCAAACAGGAATGATTGCTTTTCTTTCAGTCCTCCTGGAAGGAAAAATGATTATGCTTTCTCGCTGTCAGAACAAAACACCAGGGCAATTCATAAGGTATTACATTAACACATATAAAACAAAATGAAAAACAGCTCCAGAGTATGACCTTTCACTCCAGCAAAAGCTAGAGCAAGTGTATTGTAGGCCAAATTAATACCCATTCTACTAGCAAATAAATTCAAAACAGTGAGTGGGTCAGACTCTCCTCAGTGTGTGGGGAAAGAAGAGCTTCAGCTCAAAGACATCCATTCTGAACAGGACTCAGATTAGGATTTCCAAATGCCAGCCTAAGACACTGATACTTTAAAAGATTTAAAAGTGACTCCCAAAACCCCACAAAACAACATGCCAAAATGATATCCCAGTGATGTCAAAAAGGGAGGAGGGATTTTTAAAATGTATCCTGTATCACTGCATTATGGTTTGCAATTTTGGAATCAAGCCCAGGATTTTATTTTCAGCTCCCTGGATCTTGTGCTATCTCCATGCAGCAAGGCTAGAAGCTGAACTTACTTATGTGGACTTGTACACACATAGTTAAGCAAGAGTCATGGTCTGGTAAAAGGAATGGAAATTACAATAAGTAATTGTGACATATTCCATAAAAAAATCTAGTCAAATCCCATGACATCTAAATCTGCTAGAGAGTAAAATAAATTTGGTTTATGTAAAAGTTAATGAGGGAGCTCTAATGCTTAATTGAACAAATGGTGCAGAAAGTACCTGTGTTTTAAGCAGAGCATGGTGTGTAATGCCATACAAATAGAGGAAGCATATTTACTATGATGGAGAGAGTCTGCTGTAGCTCTTCAAAAGCAGATATTTAAAGTTTACTTTCACATGGGTTTTCACTTTTTGACCTGCTCTTGACCTGGGTAATACTTGCAGACCAGTGAGTTGAGGAAGGCCTGGGATCTATTAAAAGAGTAGTAGCTTGACTTTTACTGACTAGCACACTGATGCTTTAAAGTAAATGTTATGGTTTGTCACAGGAACCAATTTGGTTACCGTTTGTTCTTCCTGCCCCTGCCTGCTGGTATTTTTTCAAGTGTTTTTCATTCTTTAAATTCTATAAAGAAATCTGCATTCTGTTATTTTAAACTTCTGTATCTTTCTTTTGAGTAGTTCATATTTAAACACTGGGGACTATACCCAAAGTTTGACCCAAGTGCCACTTGGTAGGACTTGAACTCAGCATGCACTACCATTACTTCTTCTTTTCTGGTCACTTAGTTATCATCGTGAGAGATCGCATTTACTTGACTTCTAAAGGAATAAATGGCTATAATTCTCCTCCCCATAAACTCATAAGAAGAGAAGCAGTAAGCTGTGTATGTGACTAGTTTATAGAGGGAAAATATTGGCTTTGTCACCTGCTTAAATTTGCACTTATAACTCTATTGCTTATTTAGTTAACATCAGCATTTCCTGTTATACTTTTCTGGCTTTATGCAATATGGAGATTTTTGCTAGCTTTGTCAAATCACTGAGAAACTTCGAAGAATTTAGCTGGAGAGGAGCAAAACCCATCCCCCTTATTTTACAAGGGACAATCTTCTTATACCTATCTTTAATTTGTTGGCTTAAAAATAGTTCTATTTCAGGTAGCGTGACATAAAAGTGCACAATGTTTTTTCCCCCCTTGAAATTGCAAGACCTTGAAATCTTGGGTCTGTAGGGAGAGACCACACTAAGTCTCCAGTTAGCAACATGCTTCAGAAGCCATGCATTTTCATGGTAGGAGAGGTACATATGAAAACAGAGAAATGAATCAACCCTCAGCAGATGTCAGCAGATACTTGAAATATACATAGGAGAGACCGAAGCACAATTTAGGTTGAGCCCTATCCTTTTCTGTAAAGCATTATGTTCAAAGGCAGAGGAGCTGTGTAAATCCTCTAACTTGTATTTTTTTTTGATGTCTCATTTTTATTTGCCTCAAAACAAAGGGCTTGTGTACCTGCAATGACTTATGTCCCAAAATGATATCAACTGTGTAAGTTTATGTTCACAAAACTAATCACCTCTACTCTCCCAGCTCGATGCAGAAGGGGATGAAGCACATCTGGGAAGCTGCTTCTCTTGCTATAGCAGCTTTATTGGCTTGATTCTTCCATGAATTATGTCTGATATTATATAAAGGGGATTTTCTGTGGACTGTTCTCCAATATTGCAGAGTCTGTCAAACAAAAGAAATCTCTGGGTTTTTGAAGTTATCTGTAGCGCACCTTTAAATAGCAAGAAATCCAAACTTGAGAGGGTTTGTCTGAGGCAGAGCAGCTCACTGACTAGAAGAGTTAAAAAATTAAGAAAACACTAGAAACTCTGAACAGGATTGATGGAAATATCCAACCTGCAAACCCTTCAGAAATGAGATGGTGTGCAAACAAATGTGAAGTAATTAAACTGCTAAGCAAAAAGGTGCAAATGCTTCTTTTTCTGTCTAATCATTTCTTTCTTGCTTATCATGACCAGAATTTTTAAGATCTTGTCTCCATTTCTAAGGTGTATGCTGAAGAGAGCTCTTTTGCCACTTCTGGAATTTTGTCCTTCATAGATTAGATTTGCAGGAAAAAAAAAAAAAAAAAATCCTCAAAACCATCTTTTGACATGAAAGGCCACAGTAACTTTGCTGTGAAGAGCTTACTGAACCTGCAGACAGGATGAGGAGTGTCTATACTTCTGTGATGCACTGTATGTATCACCCATGTTTAAGTTAAAAGTTTAATGGGAATATGCCTAAGATACATACGGTGATACTCCACAGAAATTCCACTCTATTCCATTGGGTGTTTTCTGGGATGCAAGATGTTATCACTGCCTTCAGGATCCTATTCAAGTACAATCAAGGAGTGAAACCAGTCTACACTTCTGCAAAGGATTCCCTGTTACACTGAGAGTATTTACTTGTGCAAGCACAAGTTCAGCTACATCAGACAGTGAAAACCACATTAGAAAACACATACCTGGAATATTTACATCTTCTCCTCACCTTCATAGTTTAAAATTGAAAGTGGTTGATTCAGTTTGGCAATTTGCAAGAGCCACTGTGCAAAGAACAATCATTTCTTTACATTTCCAAATATTTTTTTCATATTTTTTAGAAAAAAAAAATTGAAAAGGTAAATTATTTACCAGAATTTTCAGTTTTCCAGTCTTCAGAATCATTACCATTTGACTGCTCAATCTACAGCCAAGAAACCAAGCAAAAGCTGCAGTCATTGGCAGCTCTTTCAGGCTGCTGTAAGCACCAAAACCAAGCTACCCTGAATCCAATGAAAAATGTTTTACAAGACTTTTGATCTCCAAGATTCTAGAAACATAGTGAATAGAAGTTAAAAAGATCAGCATTGTACTAACAGTAAGAAAGTAAAAAAGCATGGGTATCTTTCATGTCTAAAACAGGCATAAAACTGGTGGCTTACTGGTGGTTCCTCCATCTCCATGCATTTCCCAGTGTAGGGGTAGCTGCAGGTGTAAAAGGATGAGTGACAGTTAAATGAAGTCTTGGGGAACTACAGCATGTTCATTGGTTTCTGGGATTTACTTGGACACCAAGATTCAACCTCAAAGTTAAAAACCATTAAGAGAGTGATCCATTTGTTAACAACAGATCAGAGGAGTTCTTGTAGTTGTGAGGTCAAAATACCAGAAGAGCAGCATTTCACTTTCAATGAATCACCAGACTAACTGGAAAAGAGCTGGATGCGTACAGATGGAGCACAGAAGATAAACAAAAAAAAGTCATAAAATTTAATTCATTTTCATTATTTCCACAAGAGCAAGAGGTTGTTTTTCCTAATGAAATTAGAGGGTATTGAAGAGGGCAGGATAGGCTCAGGTGGTGTATTTAAAAATCTCAAATTAGCATAAGTCACAACTTTTGGGTTTGAATTAAAATGATTATTCCAGCTTTTGAGATGCTAACATCTGGGCTTTGCCTTCAGTGTACTGTAAGGTTAGAAATCTGGCATAATTTTATGCCAGTGCAGGAAAGTTACTGTTTTAACAAATTTTAAACCAAGCTAAAGGCAAGTAGGAGTCATAGAGATCCTGAATTTCACTGCTGCATTCCATCTTGATCTGGAATTATAGTGAACAAACCAGGTTTGATCCCAAAAATATTTGTAGCTAGGACTGAAAGAACAGAGGGGTTTTTTGGTTTGTTTGTGGGGTTTTTTGTTTGTGTTTTTTTAACTCCTCCAGACTGAGGGAGCTTTTATCCCAGAACTGCAGGTCAGCTTCATGGATCAGAACATCGTTCCCTGGCTCTGTGGAAAGCAATTAGAAATCTACTCTGAAATGGTGGGCAATCAAATTTTAGTCCAAACTTCTGATGTGGGAAACAGGTAAACTCTTTGGTATCAAGTCATAGGCAGCATGGCAGGGCTATAAAACATATTAACAGCAAAACATTTTAGACACAGCAGTTTGGGGAAATTTTTTAAACAGCAGAAATGCTTCTCTCACATTTCCTAACCTTCTCACATTTTCCTAATTTCTGACTGGACATTTTTACCATATTCCAGAAAAAAATAACCAACCCCCACAGGGCTAAGACCCCGGTTACAGGATTTATTCAAGTGATTCTCAACATTGAAAACTGCATTATCCAAGACCTTTATTTGAAGACCTCTTGTCTTCAAGGCCCTCAGAGGGGATGCCACCACCAGGCCAGAACCAACAAGGAACCTCATTTAGAGGAGAAGCATGGGGAAGAATGATGAGCAGGAAATTAAAGCAAAAGAACCACCCACCACCATTCAAAATTAACCCAGAAAACGGGAAATTTAAAGGATTTGAAAATAAAATGGGCTTCCTGGATCAAAGAGCTGTAAAAAGGGATAAAGAATCTTTAACCTTTAGGTAGCCAGTTCAAAATCCAGCTGAGGTCAGAAGGGACAAAAGGTTATCATATTCTAATGACTTTCACAAACTTCATTAAGTTCTCCATCAAATTTGTCATGTCCAAGTGCATAACCCTAGTTTCCACTGGAGACAATAGCAAAACTCATATTGACTCAGAATGGAGCCAACCTGATATGCCTGTATCCAAAAATAGGCACCATGTCAGTGACCGGGGATAAGGTTATTTAGAGAAAAAAAAAAATGCTGAATACACTCCAGATGTAAAGAGATTTTTGATCTAGACATGCATCTCACAGTTTTAGCTGCAACTTAATGAACAGTATGCCTGGGAAGGTGAATAAAAAACAAGCAACAAGCCAAAAGGTGGTAGGGCCCAAACTACTTTAATGCAAAGGATTAGACTGTTGACAGAAGGGCAAGCACAATCAAGAGGACAAGAGGGAAAAAAAAAACTTGGATTGCTGGGTATGAAGCTGGGCTGAATCTCTGGGGGTTAGTGCTTTTTCCCCCTTTTGCAAAAAAAAAAACAAAAAACAGGTCTGGGTCCATGGCTGCACAGACACAAGCAAAACCACTTGTCATATCAATACAGTTTTGCAGCTTTAAATCATGTTTCAGCTTGCAAATCTGAGAAGGAAATGCTGACAGTGGATTGATTCAGTGAGAAAAAGGAGAACACTGAGCCTTTGGTGAATCATAACTCTTTGACTAAGGGATTTGTGTTCATTTCCACATTTTTGACACCAATTCACAAAACCTGCAACTTAGCCAAATGAAGCCTGGACTTGTAATATGACAAAGTTTTTGCACCTAAACTTATTATACTCTAAAGGTGGCTTGATGCCTGTGGATCCTTTTGAGCAGATCTCTGCAGCCTTCTAGTACCTCACTACTTACCACTAGATTTTTCTCTTAGTGTAAAGAACTTACTAACAGCTCAACTTACAACAGGCAAAAACTAGGAAGAAGAACCCATGGATATGATGCATTCAAGAGAAAACTGAGGAAAGTGGGAAGCAAGATCCCCTCTTGAAAAATTCAATCAATGCATTACTTTATCTGTATTTGCTGCTGGAGCTGGTTGAAAGTCTCCTCTGAGCAGTGGCAAAGCAAAGAGGAATTGATAGAAAAAGAATGGGAAGAAGAATTGAAAACCTTGCTTTTAAAAATTGTGATATTTCAGCCTCCCACCCAGCTAGGGGTCCTCCTGCACTTCCAGGGAAACTGCACCTCTCTTCCCCTCTAGTTTCCCTAAGCTGTTAAATGAAATATGTCATACTCCAAAACTCTTTGACACAAATTTAAGTGAAGAGATTCTAAAGGCTCACAAGAGTAAGACTTGGCATACAGACTTCTTGTATTTCCTTAATCATTTTGTGTAAAGCAAGCATTTTCATGAATAAGAACTTGAGTGCTCAAGATAAAACTGAGTCCTTTCCTGGCTTAGGCTCAGGATTTATGCTCTACAGAAAATCTGAACATTTTGGAATTTTCTCCACATTGAAAAAAACCCACATTAAAATCAGTTTCCAGCTAGCTGGAGATTTAAAAAAAAAAAGTTTTCATTTTGAAATCTGAGCTTATAACTTCAAAATTCTGAAATTAAAAAACCTGAGCTTTCCATTGTAGTAACCATGTTTACAGATTTGTCTGTTTGGTTTTTTTCCCAGAAAAATCCTAAGAGGATGAGCTCATATTTTTTGTTGGAAAACAGCTCTTTACTGAACAGCATGCATCAATGGAAAAACATCCCACCAAAGAATTGCACTCATCTACCCCATCCAGCTGTTCCTTCACAGACAGGAAAAACATACCCACATTAAAAGACCAATTTTGTTGCTAGAAATCTTGAAAATATCGAAGTGTAAACTAAAATATCTTTTTTTTATTATTTATTGATGTTAGAAACCCAAGTATGTGTTGTCATTTACACTTTGGACTGTTTACAGTACTTGTCTTTCCTGAATATCTGAAGACCTCTTGAGAAACCAATGGGGAAAGCCAGAAAACAGGACTTCATTCCCAGCATTCTTTTAAGTTTGCTGCAGGAGATAACGCAGACCTATTTGTGCAAAATCTCACTCATTTTCAATAATTTGCCAGAAGAATGACAGTTTGTAGTGACACAAGACGTTTGACATGAGATCTGCATCATACCCTGGGCTTTGGAAATGGTCATGGGTAGCCAAAGGATGTCTGGGTTGAATCCTCTCAAGACTTTGGACATCTGCAGAACCTATAAGTAGCTTGGGATGCTGCTTGCTCTGTAACCAACACTCCAGCAGTCAGTGAATGGAAGAATCACCAAAAATTCCTCAGATAAGACCCAAACACTTTTCTATCTGGAGAAACCTTGAAGCTTCCTGCCTCCACCTTCCCTTGCCTTAAATAAAGAGCATAAAAGCAACTGCTCCAAGGGCCTCAAATGCATAAATTAGTACCAGAAATAAAAAGCACTGTACTGATGAAAAGTCACACACCTTTTCTGGTGCAAAGAAGTCCTGAATGGTCACTGTAAGTCCATACCTTTTCATAGATAAATCTCTCTTCTGTTGTCTTTCTGACCAGTCCCAGTCAGGTCATTTATCAAGTTAATTGCTTTAAAGACAGGCATTCTTGGGCAATCTGTTCCCTCTCTGCATTTCCCATTACAGTCATTGAAAGTTATGTATGCAGATGAGAATGATAACAGACCTCTCGTGCTCTCAGAATATTCCTTTTTTATACAAACACTGAAAACTTTAACAGCAAACATGGCTGAGCCCAGCCTGATCTGACAGTAGTCAGGGGCAGAAAACACAAAGGAAATATTAGTGACAAGGACGTGATTCCAGTCCATTGTTTACCCAGGAAGTTTCAATACTGATTAAGTAGTCAGCTTAAGGTCTGGAAACTGGTTCAGCAACTGGAGCTGTGGTGCCAGCTGCAGACAAACCCTGTCACCATCACCAAGTCCTCCAGGGAGTCCCTACCTTTCTACTTCCTGCTACTGAGAGATGAAAATTCATTTGACACCAGCAAGTTTGAATAACTGAACTACCAGCCACGTTATTCATACCAAACTACCTTAAAAAACCTTAAGCAGAAACACTCTTATGCAAAACTGCAAAAGATGTAGATAATCTATAGATAATCTATACAGACAGTGTTTGGGGCTTTCGGCAAGTCCTGCCCTAGCCCTCAGCCTGCAAGCATCATTGCTAAAGGGAATGGACACACTATTTGCCACCAGGTCCAGCACCCTGCTGGTTTGTTCTCAGGTGTTGCAAACCATCAGTTTGTCACTGTGGACATCCTGCTCCTTGACAGGACAGTCAGAGCCACCTGTGCCCTTGGGACTGACATCACCCTCCCTTACCAAGGGACCACAACTCCATCACACAGCAGATGGAGCAGCATTCTGCAGTCCCTTCATCCCCTTAGGAGAAGATGGAGCAATCAAGGGCTGCTGGCTTCCAAGGTGGATTATAAAAGCTTTGAGTAAAGGAAGCCACATAAACAATAAGAGTTTCCCTTTGATTTCCCTGCTTTTTATGGCTTGTTGCTCCTTACAAATAAGGATATAATGAAATGATCAAGTCTTTGTAGAAGATAACTACCAGGGCTGTTGGCTGACCATCTCTGCTGTAGGGCTCACTTAAGGTCATGACAAAACTAAGACAGACCTAAAATTACCTTAAATGCACTTCTTTGTTACACTACTGCCTTGCTCAGAAATAAAACACAAAAAAGGGACATTAGGCATGGTGATATTATGACTAGCAAAATCTTCAAGTGTTATATGAATACATAGAAGTAGACTAAAGAGTGTGTTCCCCCAGAAGCTAAAACATTTGACAAAATATGTTAATTTCAACAACAATTGATCTGAAGGTATAAAAGAATACATACTCTTATTTCTCTCTAAAGGCATCCAAATATTTTTTTCAGCAATATCAAAAGAGTATTTTAATCTTCCAACTGATGCTCAATGGGATCAGTTGAAGGACTTCTGCAGACTCCTGTTGCCCTTGAGACAGTATGGGGATATCCATATGTAAGAATATATCAGTAGAATAAACTTTTTTGAAACTTGCACACTACCAAAAACAATGCCTGAGGCTTCAGAGAGCACAAATAATCTGCTATAAGGTGGAATTGTCAGTACTACTGTATAATTCCTGTAATTAAGTATCTGGAAGTAGAAGCACAGTGGTTTAAAAAACCTGAGTGATCATTTATAAAGAGAACTCATAGAGGTTCTCTAGAAAATCATAATTAAAATATTCCCTGACTAGAAAACAAACAAACAGGCAGCAACCACACAAACATTCTGATGCATTCCCGATGTCACATGCACTTAAATTCACTCTGGTTCACGTGTGAACTCTTTTTTTTTTTTTTTTTTATTGGCAATTCCCCTTCTCAGTTATCAAATATATACCACCATTCAGAAAGGCATCAAACAATCAGATCACTGTGGGCTCTCTTTCCCCACGACCAATAAATCCCCTTACGTGATACTTTTCAGACCCTGAATGACTCAGTCATCTTGGTATATTTATATCAGCTTTCATGATGTGATCAAGTTGCTGACATCCTGCTTGTGTTAAATGGACTTCAATTTCAGCCTCAGCTCAGCTTTGAGGCTGCTGGTGCAGACTCTGCCCTGCTCCAAACCTTCAGGAAAACTGCAGGTGACATTTAAATATTAGCAAACCATTTCATTTGTTGGTACCATTTCATTTCTCTATTTCCATGCTTCACCACACAGGTGTTTGGGTGTCCTTTCCTGCTGTGCCACTAAGTTCTAGCCAAAATGTTCTATTTAATGTTCAAGACAGCTCCCACTATTTTTTTCTGTTGGTCATTTTATTCCACATATTTCCTCCTCTGTGACATGCAGGTTAGTTCATACCCCTCAAGCAGGATTTTCCTTGTTAGTCACATACAAGGTATTTAGCAAAGTTATAAAGGAGTGCTTTTGGAGATATTTCTAATCTTACAACCATCCTCATAAACACTTCAGATACAATTCTAAAATATATTTCCTTATATTTTTTTCCACACAAGACCAGACATGTCACAGGGGCATACTGAAATATGTATAAGTTATTCCAAAGAGATAAAAAAAGAAAAAAGCTAAAACCATCCCAAATGTTCCCATGCATGTTTGAGTCTACTCAAAATTCTTAAAATTCTCCCAGAAAACAGTGTTCTACCAATGCAGGGTCATGGTCTTTGGCCTCTGCATTGCCCCAAGCATATTTACCATTATTATAAGACCTGTCATTCATCTCTTTAGATCTCTGGCAGGAAAAAAAAAAACAAAAATAGGAAAGAAGTTTAGCTATTTTATCTATTTAGACAATATCTTGATGCAAAAAAGAAGCACTCCCAAGCCTACATGTCAGCCACAGAACATCTGGGCTTTTATGCTGGTGAGTTTTGAGTTTCTGACACTTTTAATACACAAAGAAAAACTTCCAAACTTTCTAACAAATATGTTTTAAATGAATTGTAGAAACATAGTCAATGCAACATCCTAAACATTCCTAGTGCAAGAGACAGTTGGTGTGCATTGAGTAATGTATAAATATTGTATAAATGATTTTTCGGTATTCCAAATTTACCAGAGAATCAGAAGTTGCAGAAAAAATTATTTTTTTAGGTAGTAACTCTTTGGGTCCTACATATGGTATTTATGATTTTAAGGCAATGCACTTTTTTGGGTCTTCTAAGCACCCCTGCCATACACATAAGCAACACTAATTTAATCCATGTAAAATACCAATAAAATCCAAGGCCAAACTCTCTTTTTTCCAGACACATATCAATTAGGTTCATCACTTAGCTGGATGTTCAGTCTCCCTCAGTTTCTCAGAGTACACCAAGAGCAGTGATTCAGTGCTCCAACTTTAAAGCTATGCTGCACATGTTGAAAATACAGTCTGTGTGGGAGACACAGAATGAAGAATAATCAGAACTTACAGGACCCTAGCTGTGTTTTTCAATTAAATTGAACTATTTTAGTCTCAAAGCCCACTCATAATTCTTAGCATTTTCATTTATTCTCACAAGTGTAAACAACTGTGTATGCAAGTCTGTAAGTGAGCCACCTAACTCAGAGCCATCAGCCTTTTGTTTCTCTGTGACTTCTAGTCCTGACACCATAAACCTGCCAGGAGCTTTAACAACAGAAAGCTGACTTGAGAACCTCTGAGTTTTTCTCTGGATCAGTCAAAACCAAAACTCTTTTCCTTAAGAACAAAGTAGACAGACAGAAATTATGGAGAGACCGTTTTGGTCCCTCCTCATGTCATCACCAAGAAAATTCTGCCCAGACTTCAAGATCACAATATAGGAAAATTTCCAACACTTTAAGCCTTTCTTTTCTAAACCCACCCAGGGTCCAGATCCTAGAACAAACCTACCCAGTCCAGCAAAGTACAGGGAAGTTTGTCCAGACCTGAGAGGAAAATTAAGTCCATTTACCTGGAATTTAATCACTGACAGTAACAGAAGGTTGAATGTGGTGGTTCCTTATCTCAAATTCAGCTACAGAATTCTCTCAGCTCCTTCTCATACCCACTTTAAGTGCTGTAAAACTGCCCTCAGAGCAGCAGAAATTATGCTTGGTAACTCCACAGCCAGACGACCAAACAAAAACACATCTGCCATGCAAGTCCACCTCTTGCCTTCCTCTGCTTGGCATTTAGGTATTTCTGTAGCAGAAAGATGAATGAGGAGAGGTGGTACAGTTTTGGTTTGTTATTGTTTGAAGGTTTGAGAGGATAAAGAGCCCTCAGCTAGGGGATTACTGGGCCCTATGAAATGGTGGGAAAGAGAAGAGACTTGTTATAGTTCTAGCAGGGAAAATAATTATTAAATACAACTTAAAAACCTAAAACAAGATGGATCACAAAAAAAAAAAAAAAAATTTCAAGTGTTAAATGACTAAACAGATGATGCAATCTTCATCAGAAGTCAAAATGTGGTGTAGAAATGAGGCAAAGTTAGAGAACAGCAATAAAACTACAAGAGAAAATCAACACATATCACAGGTTCAATGAAAAATGAGAAACGGAGCCAAAACCTGAAATTTTAAAAGAAAATAAAGTAAAATAGTCCTCCAAACTAACCCTCCACCATTTTCTCAGTGCTTGTAGATTATGTGAGTTAGACTGTGACACCTCAAGGCGTACACAAGACTGATTTTCACCCCATGTGTTTTCCTTGGGCAAATTACCCATTTCTCTTCAAAAGATTTTAAGGGATTTAGGTTTTTTGTTGCTCTGATTAATCACTATAGTTCTGAGAGTATGTGTCTGACTGACTGACTGCCTACAGATCCCTTCAGAATGGAAAAGAGGCATCAGCTCACCTCCTGGGAGCAAGCAGAGCCACTCCAATGCAGCAGGGAGGAGGAGAAGGAGGAGGAACCATTGCATCTCAGCCAAAGTGTGATGCAGTAGCTGAGATGATGCAAGATCAGGCTTGGAAGTGGGAGCTGGGCTTCCTATTCCCTGTCCTGAGAGATGCAGAGCATTGCAGAGGTATCTGGTGAATCTCCAGGGATAAGGTTCAAGCCTTGTCACTACAAATCACCCTCTACCAAGCAATTTGTGCAGCAGCTTATAACAGCAGTTAAACAAAGGAGTCATGGGGCCATCCTCTGGACTGAGGGCAAGGCAGTTGCTACTGGGGAGAGGAGGCTGGGAGATAAAAGCAAAGCAAACATGCCAAAGTTAATAGGGCAGAAAAGGCTCAACCTCCCTCTGATGCTGGCTGCACGACAGGAAAAGGCAGAGTGCAGGCTGTGAGAGAGTAAATAGGGGAGGGCACTGGGACAAACCAGTCCCCCTGATGTCTGTCACCTTGTTTCAGCATTGGCCCAAACAGGTGGGGTTTTCAGCTGCTCTCTGGAGGCAGGATGCTTGCAATTTCAATGCCCTTGGACCCTGTGCAGGAGTGACTTTCTGCAGACTTAACAGAGCAACTATAAATTGACTTACCCGGGGAAAGCTATATTTATAGCAGAAATGGAAAGTATTTATCATGGGTCAGATGGCTCTCTGCAATCATGAGGTAATCTCCATCAGTATTATGCAAAAAGAGATTTTTGTCTTAAGGTCTTTAAAATGGTATCTTAGAGGCTACTAACAATCATGGAAAAAATTAGAAATGTGATGTTTTAGAGAATGCTAGGCTGCTGCTCCTGGGATATTCCCTAATCACTCTGGGTATTTTCCAAAGTTCAGAATACAGTTTCAGAGCACTTGGGACAGCTTTTCCAAAGTTTAGTAACTCAGAATCAAGTCATGATTCTAAAAAAAGGAAGGATGTGCCCGATCTGTTTTCACTGTAGTAAGCTAAAACACTCAAACTTTGTATACCACTCCAGATGCATTGCCTGTTCTTCACTCTTTCCCTTCCCCCCCTCCCAAAAGACAGTGTACAGAGAAGTGTCTCATTCCTGGAAAACAGACAGTTCTTTCAAAAAAAATTTCATAGTACACCCTATGATTCACCAGGCATACTCAGCTGAAGCCAAGCATCCACATAGTTAGAATGGCATTTTGCAAAATATGTGAAGATTAAAACAACTTAAACGGACCCACCAGCCACATGAATAAAGGCTGTGACCTGCAGACCCTACAGACCAACCCAAATGAATCCTGAAAAGCAAAACTTAGCACCCTGGGAGGGCTGGTGCAGCCCCACAGTTCCAATTGCTGTGCTGTCACAAACCCAACCAGATTTAAAGCTCTCTCAGTGATGCAGCTCAGATGAACCCAGTGTAAATACAAGAAAGAAACATCCTAAGACTCCCTGTAGCATCTGTGGAGACCTAGGGAGACATACAAGAATCCAGCAGGTGCTGCATGGACCTGCAGAGCTCTCTATGAATTTTCAGCAGCTCATCACCAAGGGTATTATAGGCAGTGGAGGAAAAATGCACTGGGGTGATGGGCTGAGTTATATTAATTCCTACTGATAGTCCAAAAAAAGTGCATTTGCTGCAAATTTGTAGGTGCTGCATCTCTCTGCTTCCTCCCAAACCAAGTCTCCATCCATAGCTGTAGGCAAGATGTTCTCTGATCATTGGATATTGAGCTGGAGGAAGATCTCAGGGCTTGAGAGAAAGAAGGTTTGAGGTTGTTTTTTTCCCCCCCCCCATGATCCTCCAGGACTTGCTGGTGTGTGAAAAGCAGAGATGAATCTAAGCCTGATGGAGTTAAATAAGTTTGGGGCTTAGGGGAGGGGTTGCACATTATGGAGAGATCATAAATGAAACATGGGGGTTCCTGGCCTGAGCAACAGGTATACACTATTAAAGACATTTTAACTGAATAGTAGACAGATTCAATGAAATTGATTTTAAAAAATAGGTTGCAAAGAGGTTCCTACCCTTCACCTGAATATGAATAGCTGAATCTTAGTGAGTTTGGAGCCTAGTGGCTTTTCCCCCTGAAAACTGGAGCCAATGAGAAAGGTTGCATCCCTTATGTGCCAGGAAGACTTAGCAAGTTGTGTTACTACAGGCTTTGTCATCACAGCACAGTGAAGGTTGTTAATTTTCTTCAGGAATAGGGAAATTACTGGTACATTTCTTAAGGCTTTTGAGAACTGAGCCAAGTATACCATTTCAAAGTCATTAACAAGAAACGTCAGGAATTTTGGCAGCCTTCTAGACCTTGATGCAATAAATTAGACAACTGCAATGAGCATTCCTCTTTTCCACTGTTATTTTTAAATCTGGCTTAAAACTAGGATGATAAATTGAAATACCATAGCAAAAATTCTAACCTTGTTACAAGATTTTGCATTAAATGTTTCGCTTTGATATTAATATTGAATTGTTTCTGTTATCACCTTGATTCAACCATGTCATTTTTACTTACATGAAAAAGTTAGAAGTCATAAGTTTTACCTACTCAGCTGGCTAAACTGTGATGCATGAGATGTTGAAACAATATCAAATATTTCTAAGGTGTCAAAAAATATTTTCCATCGTATTCTGTCACAAAGAACAAGTTCTTGTCAGAGAGTTAGATCTGAGCAGGTGTTTTATAGAGAGATAACGTATTCTCAAGTTCTACTATTTATTATGGTACCATAGGAATGGAAAGACTATTTTCAAAAGGCAACTCAAAAAGATAATACAAGCTTAGCAAGAAAATGTGTTTTCACACATTTTGCTTTTGCTGTCACATATTGTGCCATAAATCTGGCATGTAACTTAATTTACGCATTAAAAATACGAAAGAAATTTAAAAGGAGTAAACACCAGAAGTACAACATGAAGTTTTAGTCAAAGCAATCCTTTTCTTGAAGGAACAAAGGTTCATAAGTGGGTTCTATTACACAGATTTGAGTCTCACTTTAGCTATAAGCTGTTCAGAAGGCTTTTTGTGGGTTCAGGAACCCGTTTGATCAATAACACCACCATTTAACATCGTTGCAAACCCCTGCTGAAATGCAGAAGCACCATCCAATACCCCTTTCTGAACTCTATTGTTCCAGGGATGGATTTGGTACCATTTGAGGAAACCTAGAGAACCTCCAAGGCTAGGACAACACCCTTCTCAACAAGCAGAGCTATTTCAGTTCTTTACCCAAAGTTTAGAGGTCAGTCTCTGGGTAGGTGAATATGCAATTAGCACTGACTTCAGCTGATGTTTTTAAAGAGACACAAGGAGGCAATTTACCCCACAGAACTAGGACTTCTCTGCAGGTAAACTGCTCTAGAAGAGACTTTGAAAGCAAAATCTGGCTTCCATCCACAACAACTGAAGCTATTGATTTTAACAGAAAGAAAATATCAGGCCCCAGCATGGCAAGTGCTGTTTGCAAAGATTTCACTCCATGTTACACTTCAGAAGGACCTCGCAGGATGAAAAGAAAAAAAAGAATTCCTTCATAGAACAAACAAACATGCCCAATTCTTTTTCTGCACTGAAACGTAAGGTTTTTATCCTAATTTAATTAACATGTTACCTTGGGGCAACAGAGCAGTTCAGAAAAAGGTAGAAGGAAATTAAAAGGGCAACAGAGCAATCTTACTGAATATTTCTTTAAAGAAAAAACATTAAGGGGCTGTGACAAAAGTTTATCCTCTAAGGAGAGATAAAAGAATTCTTTCAAGCTGGCTAAATATTTTTTTTTATATATATAATAACTAAAAATGAGGTAAAACCTGAAGACAATCAGTAATTTTACCTCATGGAAAACGAATGGCTTACTGGCAAATTTAAAATACATGCATCTATATGTTTTTATTTTTGTTTTGTAGAGGTTCTTTCATGGATCAGGAGGAAAATATGCTTTCATCAGGATTCACATGTAATGGATTTCTTCTATGATGCAGAGCTATCGTTGCTCATTTCTTGCTGTAGAAACACCAGTGCCAGTATTTCCCAGCACCTTTGTTTCTGGGCAATCTCACACTCATCCCAGGACTCTGAATTCCCAGGCATGGAAGTGTCCAGACCCAGGGATTAACTTGAGGCCATCACCAAGACTTGAAATACAGACACGGTCAGCTTTTGCCTGCCTATCACTTGAGTTGACCAACAAAACAGCAGGACAAAACAAACATATATCTGCTCTTCCAGCAGATTGCTACTGCCCTGTTTCCCACTGCACCTAAACCTTGGACACTTGGTTTAACTCCCAGCATGGGCCATAACAAAAAGCAGATGTAGACGCTGCCACCTTTTGGTGATAACTAATTGGGTTATTACACATTCCCCAAACTCACTGATGTTGCACCTGTCTGCCAGATGGTTCTGATCACACATAAAACCAAGGAGGAAAACCAAGGAGGCAGCAGGGCTTGTCCTCTAGGACCTGGCTTTAATAAGTACAGATATTTTTCACTTATAATTTTTCTAAAGCTGTGGCAGGAGCTGCTGCACTTTTTTAGACTTCTTTCTGATGAGCAAAGACAATGGGTGCAGCTCACACCCACCCCAAAAATCTCATTTCAAGGTCTTGGCATGATAGGAAATTGAAGTCTTTACTCCCTAGGCCTCCACCTATTACCTGTGACTTCTAAGAACAACTCTGCTGTGTTGGGTAAACTTGTAGGAACAAAGTTATCCCAAGAAGAAAGGGTACAGATACACCTTAGGAAGCAGAAAGCTTTTGGGGAGGAACACTTCCACGTTTCTGAACCCTTCCATCCATCCCCTGTGCAGGCATGAGGGGCAGGCAGGGAGCAGGACTCAGGAGGAAGAAGCTTGGACTGATGAGGAGGAAAGGGTGTAGGAAACCCTTGCTAAATTCCTACCACCTGCACTCAGGTCTCCCTCCTGGTCCCCAGTATTTCAGGAGACAACATCCCACTGGGCAGGTACCTCCCACCTGCTGCACCCGGGATGCTGTGGCCATGGGAACATCAGTGCCTGAGCTGCCCGTGGAGCCAGAGGCAACACCTTCTGCAGAGCAGAGAAGCTCAGGAGGTTGACCCAAAAAGCCAGGAGGGAGGAAAAGGAGGAGGGTGGCATGCTGGCCTTTGGAGCAGCAGCATGCTGGCTAAGAAGCCATCCATTTTCCTTGGGGGGGTATCCGGTGTCCTGCTGTCAACAGCACACAACAAAAAGGAGTGTGCTGCTCCTTTCCAGGGCACCAAAGTGCCCTCTGAGACACATATCCCTGAGGCTCCAACAGGTAATTCAACCCTTGTTGAACATGTCCCTGGAGCAGGGATCCCCCCCTCAGACCGCACACCTCTCCTCCCTGGGGTTTCCCTGCCTGATGAGGAGGTGATTTACTGTGTGGGTCAAGAGAAGCTGCTGTTCAGCCTACACAGGCAGGTAAAGAAAAAAAAAACACCAAGTCCCAGAGTTAAAATTGACCTGAAAACACACCTCAAGTAGGTGATTCTCTCCATGCAAAAAAAAAATCAGGCAGCTTTTGCTTATACACAACATGTAAGTTTTCTTCACTGATGCAGGCATAACTTGAAGAACTCAAAATAACCCTTATTTAACCCAGCAGGAAATAATCTGAATAATAGAGAAGCACACAAATAGAGGCTCCCACAGCCAGGTTGCCAGGCTTTAGCATGATACTTCTGATACTTTACATGATACTTCTACCTGTCACAATACATCACCCTTTTCTCCCTGCTAGCTAATACTTTGTCTCAGATTTTGAGCTCTCTTTGCTAACAAACAGCCCTGTCCAGAGGCTTTGAACCTAATCATTACATTTGTAAGTGGTGATAGGATTTGTCACCACTGCCCTGACAACCCCGCAACAACCCTGTTGAACATGAAGCTGTCTTGTTGCAAATGTTCAAAAAAGTTCAGAAATAAGGGAGAAGTTTTTTGTATTTTGATCTCTGCATGCCAGGATGATGACTGATTAGCACCACAAGAAGTCACTTTACAGGAGGATGGAGGTCCAGTTTTCTGTTGAAGACACAATCATTTTTTGTGCAACTGGGTGAAAAGAAACACAAAAGTTCCTACAGATCAATCCACGTGTCCCATGGGCAAATAAACAAAACTGATAATTCAGTGAGGGTTTACATATACTAAAGTCATCTCTCATACAACATAACTTGTCCTCTCTCTTGAGCTTTAATGTTTGATCTACAGCTAAAGGTTTTCATTATTTTTAAGCAAAAAATAAATTTTTAATAGCTTTTAAATTCCACTTTGAAAATAGGGGTTTGAGACTTGAACTACAATTTCTCAACTACATTTAATTTTGCTTTTTTTAGACATTGTACTGCATCATATCCATCAGGATCCTGATGAATAAATTATATTGAAAGACAACCTATTGCTTAGTTTAAAACCAAGCTGAAGCTGCCATTTGTAAATATTGCAAAGTATAATAGGTAAGTTATGTTTCACTGGAACAATGAAATCCACACTTAAATGTTTTGTTAAAATACTGGAAGTGCCTCTTGACATTCTGAGCTCAAAGTGTAATGGGAATCCCCCCCACATGACCACGTAGTGATGATTTTTGTGTTTTTTACAGGTCCCCATACTTTAGCACTCATGCCATGTTACCACACAGGAGTACATTCACCTTTTTAATTCATGCTTCTTTGAATAGTGCTTGTTTGCTACCTAATAAAGGCAGTGGGGAGGTTTAAGCAGTAAAATCTTCATCTTTCTTCACTCTCTATCCATGTTTTTTATAATCTTTACACTCTCAGGCCATGCACAGGACAGCTAGAGGTTACCCAGGGATGGGTGCCAGCATCCCAAAGAACTGCTACCCAGGTAGCATCTGTAAATATTGTGACAAAGGTGAGCAACAACTCCCTGCAAATTGCCTTAGCATGGGATTACAATCATTAGTTAATCCATATAAAAGGGCATTTAAGAGTTTTAAACAGAAAACCTAATGCAAATAATAAAAAAACAAAACAGACAAACAAACAAAAAAATCACAAACATTTTGCTGACCATGAGGAGGAGGTAGAACCAGGGCAGAGGAAACTAGACAAGCAATGACTCCACAGCATGATACCATCAGAAGGAAAGAAAGACACAAGTGGCTGGAGCATCCATACCACCTGCCAGGGCTGAGAACAGGGCTCAACTCCATCACCAGTAAGTTCCAGTCCAACCCAACCCCAGCCTACTTATACTTAGATATTGGTTCATGTTGTTCATTTGGTACAAAGATGGATGAACTTTGCTCCCCCTCTTTTTTTTTCCCCCTTGCCTGCTTGTCTGCACTGACATCCTAAATCAGACAGGCAGTCTAGCCACCTCTTTTGGTGCATCCATTTGCCAAACTGGTCTGAATCTCACCAGTTGTAAAGCTCTGCTCATGAAGCTGTGACAACAAGATGAGCTGAATTCTGAAGCCTCAGCAAGCAGGGCTCCTGGAAGGCAAAGGCCAGGACTCTTTCAGGTTAGACATTAAGAAGAAATTCTTTAATTTGAGGGTGGTGAGCCCCTGGCACAGGTTGCCCAGGGAAGCTGTGGCTGCCCCATCCCTGGCAGTGCCCAAGGTCAGGTTGGATGGGGCTTGGAGCAACCTGGGCTGGTGGGAGGTGTCCCTGCCCATGCACAGGGGTTGGAACAAGATGATCTTCAAGGTCCCTTCCAATCCAAACCATTCCATGATTCCACAATTGAAAGTGACCAAGCTGGCCAGATCTGTCATGTGCTGCCTTATCTCCTGTGTCACACCAGTGATTTGGTTTCCTTCAGTAAATTTTTTTGATGGGAATTTAACACTGGCAAGGTTTCACTGCTAGTAGCAGAGGAATTAGTTTATGGGACAAACTGATACTAAATTTAATTACATTGTGTACACATAGCACTCAGTAATTCACATCCCTACCACACAGACTGCTCCTCCTTCAGACTCAAAATCCAGAAGTGAATATCCTCAAAAAGGTGAATAAGTCCAGATTTTCAGCTTTGGAGTCTCCCTCCTTTTTGACAGGAGAGTCACCTTTCTCCTCTGGTGGGTGGGTATGGAAGACTCTGCAAGGTCTCTGCCCCTGCTTCTTTGAAAAAAATTGTTCTTTGAAGACTTTGCTATATTACTGCTGCATCAAATCCTCTGGTGATGGGAAGTGACAGAAGGCAACTGGTATTGAAGGCTTACCCTTCCCAGGTTTATTGCTTTTCTAAGGAGGTTTTTTTCAGGTATGGCTCCATCTATGATAAGCTGATGCAGATATTGGTCAATATGCTCTCAAAAACTACAGTGGCTACTGTAATATCGTGTTAATTCAGCCCTTTTTGTAACTTCCTTTCTTAGAAAATACTGACCTGAATTTAAACATATTGTGTTTTAGCATAAAAAAAGTTACATATCATAAAAGAACATCTGCCTTTATAAACCTACTCAAAGCCTTTTACTGGAGAGGGAATTCTTGGTTTCTGCAAAATTGATAGATTTAATGAATATATTCCTGTTATAATATGACAGCTCATTTTTCGCTCTCATAAATACTTTTCAGGTTTATGATTTTTCACTCATTGGCCAGGAATTGTGTTGCACAAGCTCAGATTGTGGGTGCTCATACCAAGTTTAATTTCACTCACAAGTCGAGTTGACAAAAGATCACAGCCACTAAGCCCCGGAATTACCCTAGATATTGCCCTCTGTGCTCTGCAAATGAAATCCTACAGCAGACCCTTTGGAAAAGAAGAACATGATGGTTAACACTCAGAAATCCATTTTGCACAGGGCAGTGTCAGTACACAGAGCAGCACTGAATGACAGGCAGACCTGCCAGCTCCTGGATGAGAAAAGTCAGATGCTCCACATTGCACCCTCGCTGTCCCTCCGCCTCGGGCTGTCCCTCTCCTCCCTTCTCTTGCTCCTCTCTCATGCCCTTGATTGACTACCAGGTCAGATAAGAAATTAAGAGCGGTGAAATCAGAACCAGACCGCACCTGTCCCTGGCACAGCCAGGAGAGAACTGAAATAAAGCACTTATGAAACTGCTGTGGTCGTAACCTTCAAAACGCTGAATTTCCCCAGCTGGCTCTCAGCTCTCGCGGCCCAGGGCACTGCGATGGGCAACTGGGGCAAGAAGGCCCCCAAAAATTCTATTTCTAATGAAATGCTGTCACTTGAGGAAAGGCTAAAGGGGTCCAGGGAGTGAAGATCTGTTTTTAGCAACAAAGCTTCTGAAAATAGACGTGACACTGCTATTTAGTTCATCGGGTTACAACTGGGTAATAGAGGGATCACTTTACTGCTATATAATGTGATGCTGCAAAGGGGAAGGACATTGCTGTTATGAACAGAGATTTACTTCTCTATTGCAGCAATTGTTATGGCAAGTCTTTATTCCAGTAGAACATGCTCCAGCCCTGTGACAGCAGAGGGGAGGGGGACACTGGATTGTAGGGGCAAAGAGGCAAACATCCTGTTCAAGATCCTGCTAACGCACCTCAGCGAGGGGCCTGTGGGCCCTCCAAAACAGACCACATGAATGCCTCTGGACAACTTGGCTAAACAACATAAATATGCCCTTGAAAACCCAGAAAGTATGGTTTAAAAACAGGAGCACCCAAAAGGTGCTTACTCTTCTCCCCAGCACCCAGAAATTTGGAAATATAATCCAAGAATGTGGAAGGGGAACTTGCAGAGGTTAATGCAAATTAGTAGATGCAGATGGCAACAGTATTTCTGTGTTTGGAGGAAACATGAAGGCACCAGGTGTTTGTAGTACAGACAGAAGTGTTACATGCATAGAAAAGAATTATTCCAAGGCAAACGATATCACATAATGACACACTGCAAATGGAAAATAAAAAGTTGAGCTCAAAATATCTGTATAGGCATTGCTGGTGCAGAAGGAGATCTTTGAATTGTTTACAAATAGCTTTCCCTGCTGAAAAATAAATCTTCCTGTGGATGCCTCTACTGTAGGTACCATAAGTTAACATTCCTTTTGTGAGTGTGCATACTCCTATTTTATTAATTTCTTATTGCTGTCTTTGTATACTCAGCACAGGCTTCATTCTAAGTTCCCCACATTCAAAATCTGACATGAGACAGTTTGATCTTTTTTTGGTCATAATTTGCTCCTCATTCAAAGGACTTAACAGCCTGACTTGAATCATACTGATTTCCCACTCATTGATGTGGTAGCAAAATTGGGCTCTCTGTAAGCATGCAAATTCAGAGTGCTTGAGGAAAAAGATCTTCAATTATTAACTAGGGTACAAAGGAAGAACAACCAACATATTGCTTTTTATGGGACACACAAGCTGCATCATGCAAGTGTTCTGCATTACAACAGCAAAGCTCAGGAAAGAACATGGATGAGACATCTTCAGGCTGAGACCAAACAGTTTTAACTATGCACCTTTAAACTACACACTTAAAAAAAAAATTTTAAGTTCGACCTATCTAGAATCAGTAAACTGTGGATAGGGTAGCAAACAGTGGGGAAAATCTTGGACTGAGTTGGCTTTAATCAGGGCAACTCAGGATCCAAAGACCAAAACTTTTTCAGTGATATAACAGCACTTTCTTTTGAAACAGACAGGGGTTAAGTCCTTTCTTTGACAGGAGATTGTGCAAGCCAAGGTGGCAGCAATTCCCTTTGTAAAATTCTAGTGAGCCAAGCACTAATATTTAAACAAATACATATAACAACAACAATAATAATAATAAATAATATGGAAGACTGTCTTCTGTGCAGTAGCCTGTATTTCCTAAATTCAAATTCTCTTTGTAAGCCCAAATATTTGCATTTTCAGAATGAAATGCAGTTAGGAAATACTCCTCCCTTTTGGAGAGAAATGCTTTCAGATGTGCAACAAATGCTACATTTCAAAGCGACACAAACACGATGCAAACTTGTCTGTTCTGGAAAAAAAAAAATAGTATAGAAGTGACATTTCATTAGCTAGCAGTCTGTTTATGATTTGTCTTGTTTATAACCATAACATAACCCCTTCACTTATGAAGCTGTCAGAGGAACACAGATTAGCACATAGATTAACTGGGAATACATATATACCTTTCTAAAAGAATTAGCTATTTCAATTAATCACTGGAGTGTGAATGAAGCCACAGGGCATCTGCAAATAATTTTCACATCCTCTCTTTTGGCTGCATGAGCAGAAACACATATTAAGGTGCACATTTGAAAATCACCACTGATTTGGCTCTCTGCCACGGAGAAAGTACCACATCGCGTGTTTTAGGATGCACGTATCAGACAAAATTCCCATGGAGAAAAACAGGGAATCACCACTGGAAGAAGTGAAAATATGTCTGTAGGAATGAAAGAGCTATGAATGGAGAGTAGAATTACACAGTGAGATCTGGCTCAGGTATTTAGTGCTGCTGCTTTCAGCTTTTTAGTGGAAATTAAGTGATATGTAAGTACAGGTAGTTTGACAGCAGATCATTTGTTTCTGCATATAGAACATGGTTATGATATAACAGATCTCTCTTTATACAGATTCTTCATTAACCTGCACAGCACGCCTATGCCACTATCAATACACATTTCTATTAAAAATATGGTTAAGGAGAAAGAGCATGAGACTGTGTTGCCCCAGGCCTGATGCAAAAACCTCCTTTGAGATTGAGCAAGTTACTGTCGCTCAGTCCAAAATCAGGATGACACTTTGCTAATCCCCTTGAATTAGCTCTTTTCTCAGGCTGCAAGGCACTCTGCCAACAGAAAGTATTTTTTAAAAAAAATAATAATAATTTGTGGCTACTTGGTACTTCACAGATACCTTCTTGGAAGGTCCCCTTGCAGTGTATGTCCCTGGCACCTGGACTGCAGGCAAGATCCAGCTCCATGACAGAGAAAAGGGCATGTGCAAAAGACCTGGAGGAAGGTCCTACAGAACAAAGGATATCTCACTTCCAATTGACATTTCTTTTCAGTTGAGAGCAATAATGAGGATAGTGAGAAAAGAAACATTGGGCACTTTTCATATTAAGGGGAGCACTCTGCACCTTGTTTCAGCCTCTTGATCCTCATCCCTGAATAAGGATACCTTAGGAAAAAATAAATAGTGTAAACAATTTTTTTTATTTCACAGAGATTTCAGTGAGAACAGTAGGAGCAAAGGAAGGCTGATGGATGCATGTAAGACTGGTTTTAAGCTTTGGCCCTGGACAAGAGAAATAAAATGCACATAACTCAAATTAAAATGTATTGAGTGCACTATGAGATCAGCTGTTATTTCAATGTTTATCAGTGATGGGATAATTTTGTGTAACATGAAACGAGCTCAGCATTCAGAAGCCCTAATACTCTGAGGCTTGCCTTTGGGTCTGGAATACATTGCAGATTCTCTGCCATTTGAAAAAAACAAGCAAGCAAGCATGGGTTTAAAACCAAAAGACTAGATGGTTGTTTATGGGTAACACGTGACTACATCTGGAAAAGCAAATTCCATTTTACAAGGCAATAGCATAGAGAAACACCTGAAAAGGGGCACAATTTGAATAATTGAGGACTAAATAACATAATAATTCAGGCTAAATCTGAGTGAAACAGACCAAAATTAAAATACAGTCCAAAATTTTAATATGTAAACAATTTTGTGGGCATACACTTTACCTACCCCTGACTGGTCTTACAGGACAGGACCTGATATATACTTTAATTTTTATTTGACAGTGGCTGAAGCCAGCTCTGTAGTAGTTTCTTCTCTATCTTCACCAGACATAAGCTAGGACCATAAAAGTCATATAAAAAAAAGCATTTCTTAATACTCTAGCTGTGTATAGGATTGCATGTTTCTTTGAATCTGTCAAGTGATTTTTTTAAACATCTCCATAATCTGAGTGCCATACTGTTAACCATGAGATCTGTTTTGAATTTAAAATAAGAAAAGGTGGGGGGAGGGAATGGGACAGGAGGGAGAGATAAATCCTGTGTTTTTCTTTTTATTTTACAAATTTTATTACTTCAGTCAAAAAATGTGACTGAAGTAATAAAATGTTACTGTTGCTCAGTGTAATGGTATGTGTTTGAAATACAACCCATTTGCTCTTCATTCACTTCATCAGAGTTTTGGCAACTGCTAAAGGCTTCGAGTATGAGTGTAGAATATTCCTTGTGCTATCTTATCTATATATTATTTCTCTGCTCACCATTTCTTAATGAGCTATTTTTAACAGTTGCCTGCTTATCAGTTTTCTATTTGTGGCTATGTGCCTTCCTCTGCCTAAAAACACTTAATGAGATTTGTTTATGAAACCCCTTTGCAATGCTTTGAATGCTGGCAGCAGCTACAAGGGGGAGATCAGAGACCATAGGTGCAGCTCTCCTTCCAAATCCCCATCCTGACCACAGCCTGCTCACATGAAACATGGTCAGCTATGCAATCCCAGCAATTATGCAGGTGACAGGACACAGATTGGGTTTATATCATGACATTGTTCCATTGAGCCCCTCTCCAGCAGCAGGGATGTTATCTCCAGGAATCATGGTCAATGGCTGAGGAATGATGAGCAGGTAATATACTCCAAGTTCGGTTGGTTATTTAGGGAGATTCAAGAGGAAATGTGGCAGGTTGGTACTTATTTACCCTGTTTATCCCTTGTTCTGGCCCCTTCATATTTATCTAGCTGTTTATGAACACCTAAAAGCTCCACAAGCTGTTTTCTTTGGCTGAGAACTATAGTCTATAAAATATGGCTCCCGAAGAGGAAATTATTTGTGTCCCTTACTTTGTGCTCTTCAGAGATGGCAGCAGTGTCTGTACTGAGAGCTTTGAATGCATTTTATGTCTTTTCCTTCATCATTACAATTCAGACCTCTGTTCAGCTATTTCTCCCTCTAAATCATGCATGATTTGGGCTGGTAGTAACATTAATTCAAAGACTGCCTCCAAGTAGTATGCCATACATGCTAAAAGCAAATGAACAAAACAGCAGGGAGGACAGAAATTCCCAGGTAATTAAAATTACTTTAGGGATTTTTTCCTACCTTCTTATTTACCTAATGGCAAGAATTATTTTGCCAAAGCTTGAAAAACTCTATTTTTAAACCCAACAGAATATCATCAATAGTGAAAACACTGCAGAGGGGTCCTACAGGGATATATTTGAGTTCAAAATCAGTATTGCATTGCAATCTTTCTGGCACTATTTGATTTCTTGACCAAATTACTGTAAAAGTCCAATTTTGACATATTTGGATATGCTTTCTTTAGGAGAACAGCAATAAGACCAAGATGCCACCCCTTTCCCAAAGCAAACTCCCTCAGGACGCTAGGGAATGACTTTTTATCAAAAATTTCTGCTAAGGACAGGAATTTTCATTCTGTTTTAATTTTTTTTTTTTTTTTAAACTTTGTTTTCTGATCACTGAAAAAAGTTCAGTGATTATTACAGCCCTTCTACACACACACCCCCTCTATTCTTATGAAACTGCACATTTCAATTAGATTGGGATATAGAGAATCAGTTACTGACATTTTCTTGTATTCTTCTTGTTTCCCCTGAACAGCTCAGTGGATAGCTGTGATACATGACAGCTGTCAAGAAAGGCCCTGTTCCTGGAATGCAGCACAAAATGTCATCCCCAGCACAAGGCTCATCCCTTCACGTGGCCAGGAAGGGTACATAGAGCTTGGCTCAGTTCAGACACCAGAGCTGACACAACAGGTTATCTATGCACCTAGGAAAGCTTGCACACTCTGACAAGGTCTCAGGAGGTCACTCATCCTCTTTCAAAGCAGCATAATAGCACATCACTGCCTAGGAACCATGGTAAAGACATTTTAAATGATTTCCAGCAACGTGTAAATGTTTTGTCTGCAGTTGGTATAATCTTCACATTGATTGAAGTCATTAAAAACACAAAAAGAAGATCATATTCAGTAAGGAATTCTTCAGTTGAAGATTTGAAGCACAAGTTTTTGTTGTTAGATGGAAGTGAACCACCACAGAGTAAATCAGATTGAAAGGGGCCTCTTGAGGTCCTCTGGCTCAGCCCAATACCCCAGACACAGCAAGATGGAATTCATTAAAAATGGGGAAAATAAATAAATAAATAAATAAATGAAATTACACACTGATGCTGCAACTCTGATATCTGACATTAAATGAGAAATTTACCTCTTTCTCAAAGTGAATAAATACTCCAGATTTCTTCTTCCTAGATCAATTTTTTATTTATGCTTTACCAGGTGTCACAAACAGCAATGATGCACTCTTTGCCCCAGACTGCTTACAGTTTGGAGTTAAGTAAACAGTAGGTGAAGTAGTTGAAAAGCCCTGAAGTGGATTTGTTTTAAGAGACCAATTAAGAGAGCCAGAATTCATATACATATATATACCTACATGAGGAATAAAGCATTTTTCCTCACCTCAACATGTTTTCCAGCTAAATATTTTCTGGGAAAAATAGTAACCTCTTGTTGAGTGATTTGTCCAAAAACTTTTCTGCATAACTGTATGAAAAAAAAAAAAAAAATTAAAAAGAAAAATCAGTGTAAGAAGTTCATCCCTCTTACAGTTCTACTTGCTTTCCATTCTCTACATCAAGAAACTTGGGGAAGAGGAAAAGTAGAAGAAAAGGGATAGAAATCAAGACTATTTCAAGCATACTCTGGCAAAAATGTTAGATCAAGCAGATAAGCCTGCAGACTGCTGTGCATTCTCCATCATAGTCTTCCAAAAGTGAAACTACATCCCTGTACTTCCAAAAATAATATTCAGAAAATAAGACTCAACTCATTTTTGTCAGAGTCCCAAAATCTTAGTAAAAGATGAAAACTGCTGCCTTTGCTTCTCATTGTGCTTTTCTTGTCTCCTCACCAGGCCTAAAGTTTCTGTTACTGGAGAGTGAAAAGTTTTAAATTCTCACCATTACAGAAAACAGAACAGGATTTCTTGACATGGCAGAGTAGCTATTTTCAGATATTCACTAGTTCAAGAACATTGCAGCCATATGAGCTCCACTCCCAAAAGCCCAAATGTTGCAAAAGTAATAATTTTGATCAGTCATCAGTACATTTTCCTTATAGACATGAAAAAAACAGGCAGAAAACCATAGAGGTGAGTGAGGAAGGTATAAAACTTGCTTCCTGACCCCAGGTTTTTGAAGCTTCTTTCTGTGATGATTTTCACCCTGGAGTTCTTTTAGGAGAAAAAAAAAAAAACACAACCACACACACACACAAAAAAAAAACAAAAAACCCAAACCACCCACACACCACAACCACAGATTATTAAAGTATTATAGTTCAGAAAAGGAAGGAAAGGTGGAATAGGGCTTGTACCTATGTCAGCAATCCATCCTGAGTCTGGGTTAAAGTCCAAGAGTTTTAAGGAAGAATTATTCAACCTACTTGCCAAGTGTACCTGACCTGGCTCTGCCAAGGTGCCCAGGCACCATGAGAGCTGCTTTCCACTGCTCCATTCAGTCCCATGGAAGAGTAGGGGAGGACTTTGGCAGAACAGGTGGAAAACATGGGTGCCAAAATTATATCCTTCAATGAAGCTGTGTTTAATTCACTTTAAGAAAAAAAAAAAATCTGACAAATCATTTTAAACACAGTAGAATTACATTAAGCTTGCAAAGTTAAACATACAAAGATGCAGGAAAACACCAGGGTTAAGGTTTTCTGTGTAAATTGTTAGTGTCATAAGACATTGACATTACAAAACTTTTCTGTTCTGAAATCCACTGTTTCATTACTTCTTGAGCAAGATCAAACACTGCCTGTCAAATTCCAAGAAGAAAAGCATGGACTATAAGATTGCTTTTCTTTTTTTCCCCAGTGCAGAAAGACGTGGGGTATTTTCCCTTTGTAATGTGAATAAAATAATGTGATTTTCTGTCAGCTCCTTCTGAGAAGTCCACAGATTTAAGCTTGGCTGAAATCCCTCACCACTTCTCATGGACGAAGACACCCATCTGGAAAATCTCAGCCTAAACTATTTAAGTTTTGGCAGAGCTAACACAAGAGAGTTCAAAACATGACCTTCTGGCCAAAAGCACTAAACAACCTTAAGCACAGGTAGTGTTAGCAGCCCTGTCCATCACCCAAACACAAACAGGAGAATGAGATTGTCATATTCTGAACTTTGTATGGACAGGGAAGGAGATCTGCTGGAAGAAGTGTGTGAAGAGGATCTTCAATGCTCCTTCCAACCCGTGCAATAGCATCCTTCAGTAACACAATAATGAAAGATATTTGCACCTTTTCCTCTAAGAGTTCTGCCAAAGCAACTTGGCACTGGCCTTCCAATTCTCATGTCATACCCTCAATTACACTCTAGGAAGACAAAATATTCCTTTCTTCAACATATGCCATAGGAAAGGGCTAGACTGGGGGGTTTCTTCTGCTCACATATGTGGTTTTCATCCCCATTAGAAGGCAGCTTTGGTACAAGTTCACCCCAGAGATCTTCCTTACATCCATCTGCTCCTCACCTGACTGTTATTCCACATCAGGTGCTGCTTTGTATCAGAGCATACAGCTACAGCAGTCATTTCTCCTCTAGTAAACAAGAGGAGACCTTCCATGCATTCAAAACTTATTCAGTCACAAGTTACTGAACCAGGTGCAAGAACCACCAGGAAAATGTCCTGCCCCTGTCATGGGCAGCATATGTATTTAGTGGCCAGAAAACTGTCCTCCAGAAATATGAACCTCAGTAATAAACACATCATCCAGAAACTTGCTCTTGAGTTAGTGGTATTCAATATATATATATATATATGTATGTATATTTGTAAGATCATTGATGCTAATAGGTGGTTCGGTTTGGGGTTTTCATTTAGTTTTTTGTTTGTTTTTAAGAGAGGAAATACTGCTATTTTAGAAGAATTGTAGCCAGATGAGTGGTAGGCAATGCTCTCTGATCATCAAAACAGTATATATACACACAACATCTATATCAAGCAGCACCATGGGGGAAAGCCACATCCTTCCCTACCACTACAAGACTGGTTCAAACCAGCTGAAATTGGCTGGATGGTATTTGCTCCCCTGAGTCAGGGCAGCCTGAAATACATTGGGAAGGACCAGCAGCAGCTTCTAGAGCTGATGTAGCTCAGAAGCTACGAGAGCACTGGGGAGCTGCTTGTCTAGCATTGCTTTCCCCTTTCCTTGCATTGGAGAGGAGTAAATTCAGAGAGTAGAGGTGAGCACTTTAAAAAGTAAAGCTCACCCCCCTGCACGGGTGGCATTTCCCAAGCTGTGAAGCACACCTCCCCAGCCTGCTCTAAAACCTCCATCATTTATTATCATCCCCACTTCAACATTACCAAGTAAGCAGGCTGGTACAACCCAGGGACAACTTTACAACCAAAAGCTCATTTCAGGTCACCTCTCCCTTTGGGGAGCTTCCTTCATCTCCATAAAGATGGTTGAAGTTCATGACCTAGGTGTTCTCTTTGACAGCCTGGCTTCAGAGTCTGCAAGCCACATCACCTGCCCTGGGACATCAGCAGAGGTCCCCCAGGATCAACACCTCTGAGATGTTTCAAGTAACAGCTTCTAGGCAGTCACAAGGTCATTTGGTTGTAAGAGGGAAATGTTTGGTTTGTGTTAGCTAAAATTAGTCAGAGGGTGCAAAGTATTCTTTTACTTTGCTGTTAGGAGCTTGAGAGTAGCATCTTCCTTTCAAAAACACTGTGTCCTCCACATGCTCACAGTTGTCCTAGATAAAGCAGGGCTTTAAACACAGCAGTAGAAAGGCTACAGTTTCATACTTTTTTTTAATATATTTTAACAAGTGACTACAGCAGGTTTTGTAACTATTGTCCAGATGAAAGCTACTGCAAGAGAGATCTTAGAAAGAAAAGTGTCATGATCAAGAGGTAACATATCCTGCAATTATTTAATTCTGCCTGAAAAAAGAACAGGCTTTTTTTTTTTTCCTACTCAATATTTTTGCTTCCATGAAGCAGCAATTATACAACAAACTGCATGTAGAAGTGAGGGAAAGAAATACATTAGCAGTCCAAGAAAAATAAGTATTAAGCATTTATTTTCTTTCTGGTATGACAATGTTTCTTATTTTGCCATCTGCAGCCAGCTTAAAATCAGGGTTTCCATAGGACAGCTCACAGCCCACAAAGAGTGATCCTGCAGAGGACACCACACTGGACAGTCACTCTTCTCAGCATCTCTGCTCAACAAGCCCCCAAGCTCCTCTGGACCACAGCAGCTTTTCTCCCACTGGGCTCCTGATAGAAGGGGACATGCCAGCAGGGCTCTGGGCAAAATGGGATGATTACCCTTATATTCAGGTGCTCCTGTGTCAATGGAAGCACACCTTTTAACTCATCTTCAACATGTTGCCTGGCTGTATGATTACTTTTTTAAAGGCACAGAATCGTCTGCTGCAAGCAAGGGCTGACGTTTAAAAAATAAGCACTTGTTGCTTCACCCATCACCAAACCAGAACACATGGGCAGCCAGGTTTGGTTTCCTGCAGCCCACCTTCTCTTTGAATTGTACTTTCTCCCTCTTTTGGGCAGCCAGTTTCCCTCAGCCTCAGCTAATCCCATTCCTTACACCTCCCCGCTCAGCTGGCTGGGACACATGGGAAATTCACCCCTTTTTCTACATGTTCTGTCTGGAGATTTCCTGTTCTTCCTTCAGACATAGCTGATTGCCTCAGAGCTCAGTTCCATGGTGGTCTCATTCAAATGGGAGACATGAAGGGTGAATGACAATTTACAGGAGATATTCAACCTTATTCTGCCAAATATCAAGGGATTACAAAGATGATACTGCAGCACCATACTTGTCAGCAGGGATTGATAATGAGCATGTGGACAGATTCTCTGTATTATCCTAGACTAGGGACAGACCTTCCACATGGCAAAGGTGGTAAGGTTTTGCTTACTAAACATGAAGTACAATATTTAACACATCTGTAATATGTTTTAGTTAATTTCTCCATTAATTTCATTATTCTCTGTTAGAGATCTGTTATTTCAACAATTCTGCTGAGGATAATCCAGTATTTGGGATCAGCAGTAGTGAACCTTTGAGAACTAGAAAACCACTCTATTGAGACCAAGCAATGCAAAAAATACAAAAAAACCACAGCTTGACAAACTGAAATTCTCACTCTGATACATTACTATACAATGATGGTTTTGACATATCTTGAAGTCTTGGTGTAACTACACAACAGCAAAAATTAATTACTTCCTACTTCTATTCATTCCCCCTTCACTGCAGAAACTGTTTCACTAAGGGCAACCTCAAAAAACAGATAGATGCACAACTTCTCTCTAAATCACTAAATCACAACGACTTAAAAAGCCAAATCAAGCCAATCTATTACTTATTATTCAACCCATTTCAGGAATTTGCTTGAACTAAAACATACTGCAAGTATCCCAAGCATTAAGAGCTGTGAGGGGAGAAAAAGCTTGCATGCTTCAATCTTTCAATGTAAACAGAGTATTGTGCTTCAAAAGTAAAGGTTGCTGCACCATTGACATGATTCCAGCATGACATCAGTAACACCAGTTTTTACAGCATGTTAAAATCAAGTCCTGGCACATCAGTTTGCTTTTATCAGCCCAGTTACCTCCCCAGTTTTTCCTCTTAGCATAAATCGTAATCCCCAAAATACAGGAGTTAAAAGAGGAAGTCTTCCTCAGAGAATCAACCCAGAATTTGGCAAGACATGGAAAGCCTTAAATGGTTCACCCCCCATCTGCTTCCATTGGTTGGTATTTCTTAAATGAAAAGGTGTAAATTAATAGCTGATATCCAGGCTTGCCATTAATGTCGCTGTTCATTTGCTATGCAAAGCAAGAATTCCAGTTTACTACTTCATTTTTTAAATGCTGCTTTGCTTGTAACAAGCCCTGTATCTTCATCTGTGGGTTTTGAACTTGAAAAAGTTCCATTACAGGTTGCAATTACACCTTGCAGCTGCTCTAAGGTAGAGGATTTTAATGCCATTTTGCATAAAAAGCAGAAGAGTGGCGAATTTTTTATTTTACTGTCTCAGAAATTAGAAATATGTTAGTGTGTTTCTCTGTGTCAGAGAAGTTTCTCCTCAGGAAAAAATAAAGCTAATTATAACAACTATAAAAGGAGGGACAGAGCAATGGCAAAGAAGTGCTGAAGTGCAGCTGCTGCTCTCATCCTCTTTGAGGTTTCAGAGGGAGCTATAATGGACAGGGAACTCGACATATGCTCCTAAAAATCAGCCTGCAGGAACATGAACCACTGGGTTCTTGTTTTACATGTGAGGGGAGGTGAATTTGCCTTTGAGAGTTTAGCAAAACTTAAAAGTATTATATGTGCTGGGGAAGAACTCCTCCAACACTACAGGTTTCCCAAGAATGAACCACGGGGTGAATGACCACAAACCTTTTTTTCCCCACTCTGGGAAGGTATTTAGGGTCAAAAATAAACCAAATAATATCAAGAGATCCATATCTGGATGCTGAAGGCAGACTTTGGAGTAAGAGCAAAGCAGAACAAGTTTTGTCCAAGAGAACTGATAGTGAACTAATGGCACAGTTATCTCTTGGCATATTCCCACACAGAATAGGTAAATTGTTTTGGTTTTCAACTAAAGTAAGCAACTTGAAAAGTTATAGTCTTATATACATTGTATTATATATCAAAATATGAACCTATAACAGATAGGAAATGAAGGAACAGTGTTTAAACATCTTCTCAACCTCTAAGTCTTTGAATAACCTCATCAAGTTAAAAGAGCAGAGTAATAAAAAGGACAGTATTCCTTCACAAAATTAAAACAATGCAGTTTATTCCTCCTTTTACTTAAGTGATTTTATCCACAGGTGATAAATAGGTTTGGTCCATAGCATCTAGCCATAAATCCAACTGCTTGGGGCATAGAAGCAAGGATGTCTGCTAAAAACTGAGAAGTAAATATCCTTACCAAAATAAAAGAGAATCACTCTGTGTTTAAGATTTTTTTTTTTTTAATCTGTGCCCTAGCCTTATTACAGCAACATTCTGCAGATTTTTTTCTGTGTCAGAAAATTGAATAAGTGTTGTATGTTCTCAGGCCAGAGGTGCATGGTATCAATGAGCTATGCAACGAATGTAACCTCTGTCTCCTAGCCCACGTTTGCAAATTACTCCCCAGGATTTCACTGAACAGGTGAGACATGCAAATTAATGCTCCCATCAGACACCCCAGTCTAGGAGACAAAAGAGACTGAAATGCATGAGAGAAGCTGTTGCTGCGACTTAAAATAATGCTTTTAAGATAACAAACACTGCAAAACATTTCCTCTGATAATGCATCTGGTTTCAGCTGTGGGCAGGTTTGGGTCCAGAAGCTGGTTTCTACCCTTACAAAGCAAATAAATGAGCTAACAGAGCAAATAAAAAATGCACTTAATTGAATCCAAATAAGATCAAATAAAGTCTTCTTAATCATGCCAATATCTGTAATCATAACTACTCCTGAGTCTAGACTTCTTTGTTAAATACCAGCAGTCAGCCACATCCAGCTCATCACATTAAAAAAAAAAAAAAAAAAAAAAAAAAAAGTGGCATTTAATCATAAAGCAAACACTCTGCTATAGTATCTCTGTAGACCAAAATAATACTGAAGGGAGAGAGTCTCCTCTCAAAACATGCATGAAATTGCTGCTGACATCTGCTGGGACTCAACAGGCAGCAAAAGAGCAGGATGTGACCTCGTGAAGCAAACTACTTCGGGGTGGTTCATTAAGAGCACACCAGCTAAGGGGTGTAAGGGGTGAACCCCACACCTCTTGCTCATACAGAAACCCCACAGGTCCACAGGATAGTTTAGTCGGGAAATGGACTTCAGGAGTCAGATTTTTATGCCGTTAAAAATGAGACTAAAACAGATGTAGATTGAGGCTTTCAATTATTTAAATTAATTGTATCAATTTAGATTATGAAGTGTTTTCCTGAAACAAAATCTGTTAAGTGTTACAGTACTGGGCTATGTTCCCTTTTCCTTGCACTTTCTAGTTATTAAATGCTGAGAGTATGAACTTAACCATATCCTTTTCCCTTAAAGCTAAAAAAAATCTGGACATTCTCTCTATCAGCAAATAAAGATAAGCATAGCATGCTGAAAATGCCAATTTTACTGCTTATTTCAAGAGGTGATAATGCAACTTTCATGGCAAATTCTCTTTTCCTCTATCCAAAAAAAAAAATCAACAACTTAACCATGAACTTTTTCTTGAGAAAAAGTTGGAATTTTCTGAACACACCAATTACAAAGCCATCTCTGTATTATTACAAATTTACGACATCTCGAGAGCACAAATAATTTGTAACTATGGCACAGTGGGAAATGAGTAAACAGCCAACTATGTGTGGTGGGAAAGTTTTCAGGAAAAATAAACGTATGTGAGTACACATGAAAACGCTGAAAACTAATTGAAGAATGTGAAACAAGAGTGCTTTTGTACCTATGCAAAAGTTCATATTCAGCCAAGAATTCCCCTTGAAGGGATGGGGCCTACAATGGTTCAATACACGACATTTAGAAGAAAAAAAAATAAATAAATAAGCAGCTGGCTATGAGGAGTATCTTAAAACTAATCAATTTTCCAATACATTTTATTACGGTTGTCAAAAATCCAATGATGCAGGTTAGTAGTATGTAGCTATATAAAAAAAAAAAAAATGAAGCCTCTCACCATGGCAGCTGAATATATTATTTTTGGAAGTCTGATAGTTTCCCTTGACTGAAAGAAGGATACTTCATTATGAGCATTAAGCATTTCTTTATGAGTTATGTAAAGTTTGATTTTTTTTCATCTATGCTTTAGAATCTTAACTACATTGTCTCACTTAGGCATAATCCATCAACCCAGGTGACAAATAGTCTTCTATATTTACACACTAGGCATATACAAGGAGCATACTGTATTAGCAGCTGAAACTACAAACACCCCTGTCAATCAAACCAGCTGGCATAGGACCATATTTCTTGTCACCAAGAGGCTTAAAGCAAAGAATCTGTGCCTAATTCTCTTAAACCTTACAGGTCAAAAGGTTTTAAAATTATTTTTGACACCATTTCTTTGCTTTGTCAACAGGGCTGAGTACTTTTTAACATGTAAAGGATATCAAAAAGCTGCTCATTGGAACAGTCTGGCATCAGCAATTTATGGGTTTCAAGTCTGGAGTGCACAGTAATTCCATTGGTATCGCAGCATTCCATTCTGGAACCAGAGGATGGAGATGTGGCTGTAGTACTATAACTTTTATTAATGCAAAACCTCCAAACCAATCACTCACACTCCAGGCAACCAGCACTTGCTGAGTCTAAGCCACCTAACCTCACAGCCTAAAGTTGCACAACTCTGCTGTGGTGCCCAAGCTGTCATGGAGCTTGGCTTACCAGCAGTATCACTCTTGTTTCGAGGTTCTTGCTTCCCATAGGCACCCCCAAACTCATACAGTGTCTCAAAATTGGCAGCAGCAATGTCTTTATTAGTTGAACTACTCTGTATGTTGACAACAACCACTACCCTTGAAAATCGTGGGCTCTCTTAAATTTTCAGAAGTCCAGCTGTTTGAGCCTCCCTTACTAAAGATATTGTTTTGCAGGAGGGCCAAAGCCCCAGCTGAAACCTTGGCCCTGTCCTAACAGGCCAGCAGCAGGAAATGCAGTTCCTTCCCAGTGGAGTTCACAGTCCAGAAATTCTGAAAATACTGAATGACTGAAAAATAATCCCTCTATGCAAACTGCTGGCTGCAGCTCTCAGGGACTCTAGCCAGCATCTTCCACTCTCTGCCCAGGGCTTTCAAGACACAGCCCCTGTGATCCCGTGAGGAGCAGAGGCAAGGCATGCAGGGCAGCACTTCTCATAGGGCCAGGAGCTTGCAGTGGCAAGGAGCTGACTTGCCCCTGGAGTAGGTTAACCCTGGCCAGGTCCCTGTTGAAGTCACTCTATCACTCTCCCTCATCCATCTGGACAAGGGAGAGAAAATATATCGAAGGCTCACGGGTCAAAGTAAGGTTAGGGAGAGCTCACTCCCCAGGTACCATCATGGAGAAAGCTGAATTGACTTGGGGAAAATTCATTTCCACCAGATCAGGGGAGGATAATGAGCAATAAAAACTAAATCTTCATACACCTTCCCCTCACCTCTCTCTTAACTGTGTTTCCAAATCCTCTACTTCCCTCTCCCAGGCAGCTCAGGGGAACAGGGAATGGGGGTTGTGGTCAGTTCATCATGTTGTTTCTTCTGCCTCTTCCTCCTCATAGGGAGGACTCTTCACACTGTTCCCCTGCTCCGGCTTGAGGTTCCTCCCACCTCAGGCAGTCCTCCATGAACTTCTACTTGAGCCCTTCCCATGGACTGCATTTATTTACAAACTGCTCCAATGTGGGTTCTTTCTATGGAGTACAGTCCTTCAGAAGCAGACTGGTCCAGTTTGGGTCCCCTCAAGGGGAAAAAAAAGTCCTGGCAGAAAACTTGTTCCATCCTGGGCTCTTCTTCTCCATGGAGCCACAGGTCCTGGCAGGAGCCTGCTCCATCACAGGCTTCCCCTGGAGTCACAGCCTCCTTTGAGCACCCACCTGCTCTGCCATGGGATCCTTCACAGGTGAATATTTTCTCCACCCTTAACCTCCATGGGCTGGCAGAGGGACATGAGCTTCAAACCATGAGCTGCAGAGAAATCTTGGCTTTGATACCTGGATCATCTCCTCACCCCTCCTTCACTGACCCCAAGTTGTTGCTCTCATGTTTTCATTCCTCTCTTCAGCTGCAGTTATGAAGTTTTCTTTTTCCCCATCATCACTGATCATTCCCCATGATTTGCTACCATCACCACTGCTGGGCTTGGCTTTGGGATGTGCCCATCTTGGAGCCAGCTGACATTAGCCCTGGCAGACACAGGAGAAGTTTCTAGCAACTTCCCAGAACCCAACTCCCTAGCCCTCCCCCTGCTACTCAAACCTGGCTACACAAATCCAGTACCGAAATTACTACACTCATCTTCTTGCCAGTTCACCCAGTAGAGTGTAGTGCATTCTCCCAGAGTTCAAAGCTTTCCATCTGAAAAGAAAGACAGACTGGGAGATGCTGTAAGTAATGAAAAGAACTCACACACTGAAAAGAAATAAGGTGAAAGTCAAAAAGCACTGGCAGGACCTTGAACTTGATGAATAGAGACCAAGGGGAGGGAAAAAAAAAGATAATAGAATAATGTGGAGAAAAAAGGAAGGCAAGATATCAAACAGGAGGAGGACTGAGGAGAGAGAAGGAAAAAAAAAGTGAAATACCTTTTATTTACACTGAAGAGATCATCACAACTAGCATCCAATGCCTCACTATAACAGTCAGACAAGAGAATAAAAACAAGCACTGTAAGAAACTTTGAAATTCTGGAGTAGGCATGCACTTATAGAACTTTAGAATCAATTTTGGATTTAGAATCCAATTAGACTGGAAAAGACCTTTCACATCATTGAGTCCAACCACTAAGCCATCATGCTGCCAAGTCCACCACTAAACCACGTCCCTAAGCACCACATCCAGACACCTTTTAAATACCTCCAGGGATGGTGACTCAATCACTTTCTTGAGCAGCTTGTTCCAGTGCTTGACAACCCTTTTAGGGAAGAATTTTTTCCCAATATCCAATCTAAACCTCCCCTGGCACAACTTGAGGCCATTTCTTCTTGTCCTGTTGCTTGTTACTGGAAGGAAGAGACCAACACCCATCACTTCAACCTCCTCTCAGGTAGTTGTAGGGAGTCTGTCTCCTCTTTTCCAGGCTAAACACCACTTTTTTTTTTTTTTTCTTAAAAATCAGCTTTAAAATCAGCTTCTTGTGCAGGGGCAGGGCTGATGCCTTCATTACAGTGAAACAGGTCATGCTTTGGAGGTGGTAAAGCAGGTGCTGCTGCTGAGAACAGGTGTTAGGGTCCCTGAAACTTTCCTTTACTGCTGAGTTATCCTTGCCAAAGACTATTTTCTTCTACACTTTCCAAAAGGCTGTGACATTAACCTACACTTTTTCCTAGTGCTTACTCTAAAGTTAAAAATAAATTATTAATAATAGTATGCAACCTGGAAGAACCCAGTCTTGTTGGGGTGGGTTCCTCCACTTTCTTCCCTACTCCTAAAAGAGTTAAATCTCCTGTCTGCCAAATTGCTTGGTTCAGACAATGGAGCAAAGAAAAGAGGAGGAGAAAAGGAAGGAAAAGTAGCCAAGATGACAACTCTATGAAAGCCTCAGAAGTTCTCTGGGGCTGAATTTTGGCCCCCAGCCCAATGCTAGAGAGTACCACTGGCTTCAGCTATATTAGATGAAATATTATCATAAGGTTACATCCATTTTTCCTCCCTGCTCAGTGTGTATGCACATTGAGTCTGGTTTTTATTTTGGTTAAGGGCAAGGACACTGAATTCAACAACCCAAAATGAAACTCCTCATTAAAACAGTGCATTACTACATATGCACAGGGACATAAATACCTAAACAGACATGGATTTGATAAAAATTGTCGTGAACCAAACCAGAAGAGACAAAATGAGCTGCAGAATACTGTTACATGCAAAGATCACAGCTCAGCCTTCCTTGACTTCACCCTGCGTGGGCCTTGAATCAGGAGAACAGATCACTTCACACTGTTAGACCTCCCTTCCTTTGCTCCAGGGCTTTCTTGCTGTGCTGAAATTCAGAAAGCAGCAGAGTCATGAGCTTCTCTGATCTCACCATAGATGAAGAGCTGGACAGAAACCTCACCCCCAGGTCTGACCTTTGGAAGGGTTGCAACCTGTCTGTCAGAATAGGATAAGGGATAGATAACAGCCCATCTTAAGGGGTGGGAAGAAGAGAAGGAATAAAATACATCTTCCATACTGGGAAGCAAGAGAGATGAAAGGCAGAGACAGAGGATTCTCGTCAAGGAGTGAGGTGAAAAAGATACACATATCTTGGAAGCAGAGCCTGCAAAGTTTGTGAAAAGCAGGAGAAACAGAAACCCTCAGTGAGAGCAGAAACAGCCCAGAAGACAGACAGCAGCCGTATGATGAACTCATTCCAACTTCAACAAAAGGAAGTATAGGAATTTCTACCCTTACTGAAGCACCAAAAAGAATTCAGATGTTTACAAGGTAACTAAAACACCACTCTTGGTGGTGGCTTACAAAATGGAGTTCAACTCAGACAACTGAGAAATTTCAGTGTTTTCCTCTTCTTCCCTCTAACACTTGTCTTTACCTTCTTTCTCTTCCTATCCCTGATCAATTAAATTTTCCTTTTTCTATAAAATTACAGTTCAGGTTACAGTAAAAGGATTACCTTCCTTTTCACTGAAACTGCAAATGCTTTATCAAGTCTTATTTCTCTCTCTCCCACCTTTAACAGCTCCTAGGAGCTCCAGTGTGCTCCTTTCATCCATATTAGGTGACATTACAGATGGTTCTGCTGTAGTGTAATGAAAGTGTTAGCTTTTCTGCTGATTTATAGCTGAATAATACTTGTATTGCTTACAATATTGTACTTTTATATGCAACATAAAAACGCTTTTGGTTCCTCAGAGGTCTCTTTAAAAATTGAACTAGCACACATTTTCTATATTGAAGGAAAGGGCAAGAGAAATTGGTAGAATAATTAATCAGCAATTGAAGACTACTTTCCTACACACATAGGAGTAAGAGAGCAGTTGGGTTTTAAAGTTGAGAGAAAATTTGGGAATTTCGAGGAAAACGGGAATCAGAAGAGCAGAGATTATGCTATGTCATTTGGAAAATAACAATTTCCTTCCTTTTGTGGAAGTGTCTTTCAATTGAATACATGACACTCTTGGTCATCGAGTTCACCTGGTGCCTTCCAGGTTTTCCCTACTAAGATTTCTCTGGGTAGGAAGCTCTGACTGCTTTTAACTCTTTTTTTCAATTTTAAGTTGAAGTGTAAGGTGTAAAATTCTTTGGGAATGTTTACATTTGTTAAGATACATACCAAGAAGTCTTACCTGCAAGAAAAACAAGCTCCAAATTGGCAACATCAGGTTTCAGTAATAACCTTTTTTCCATTCTCTAACTAATTCTGTCTAAATCTCGGGCGTTTTGCTTGTCTGAGTTTGAGATGCTTCAAATACATATCACGCAGCAGAAACTCCCAAACACAGAAGATCAGAAGGTAGGAAGGGAAGGCAGCAAGGCTGTCAGACTTGTTAAGACAGATTCAACATTGATTCAGTGTACACTTTGAGGGGGGCCCAAGAGCAGGCTTTCATCCAAACCTATTGAATTCTGGTTCAATTTGACATTGAGGCTGAGGTTTGGACTTGTTCTTATTTTTTGGGGAGTGATTCATCCAAAACTTTAAGTTATCCAGGAAAAAATGTGGGATTAAATTAATCCTAGATGTTAGTATTTAAAAAGGAAAAACCATGTTAATGTGTTCTGAATGGCAGGAGAAACCTGAAGCCACAGAAAAATGATATGTACGTGGGAACAATAGCATAAATGACTAAGATCAGCCCATCTCACAGACTGAAATATATCCAGAAAGTTTCCAGGACAGGGATCCCACAGTTCACAGAATTGGATAGGTAACTCAAATCTTGCCAGCAACAGGACAAAGGAGGAGTAAGAGGTGTTTCACCAGCTACCAAATTAACCCCACTAATCCAGCCGGATAGTCTGTAACAGCTGGCTGCAGACACCCTACAGCCAGGCAGAGAGATCCAATTCCCATTTGCTCCTCTATACTCAGCCCCCAGTAACCCAACCAGCATAAAAACCACTGCACTTTCTTGCCAAGATCTGAGACTCTGGGGTTTGAACTTAGGAGGGAAGGAAGGAAGGAAGAGAAACAAAGTGAAGCCTGCAGCTGGCTTGGGTCTGGGGTGGGGAAAAAAAAAACCTGAGAAGCCATAAACCACTTTATTCTTCAAGAGAAGACCAGCTCAGGAGCTTGGCAAGAGATTTCTGATTGCATTGGAAGATTAAAATGATAACAAAATATGTCTCAGAAATGGAAAATGGTCTGGAAAAGGAGTCTCCATATCTGCATATCTAATCTGCTTTTCTTCAGCTGTCTAACCAAATTGTGATTCTGCACTGCAGGTTTTCCCAATAACAAGGCAGGGAAGAACTGGGTGCCAAAACATTTATTTCCACAGTGACAGGCACATTAAGTGTTGAAAAAACAATCAGTTTTGTTGATGTCTACATTGTGAATAGTTAAGCTGTGGTAATGTCTTAAGCGATCATTTTTGTTATGAAAAGCAAAGACAGGACATTTATATTTTGAATGCATCTGAGTTTCAGATCATGATTTTTAACATATTTGTGGTCTTTCCCTAGAGCATATTGTTTGTGTGTGCATGTGTAGCTCCAGTGTTCCTACCCTGTTAGCCAAAGTGAGTATGGCAGGAGGTACTATTGTTTTCTAACTGGGGTTCTCTCTCTGTACATCATACACTGCACCTTCCTCCCCCTCAACCTGGAAGATGCACTTCTCCTGGCCCAGACTAATGACATAAGAGAGCCTTGAAATCCACCAGGTAAAGCTCACATAGTTTGGTTTACATTACCACTGAGCTCTCCCCATCAGTTTGTCTGAACACACTTGATTAGATTCGTTCCAGCTTCCACTATTTTAAAGATATGGAGACTTAGGGGGGGAAAAAAAAAAAAAAAAAAAAAAAAAAAAAAAAAAAAAAAAAATGAGAGGCCTCATCTTGTGGGAAGTATTCAGGGATTCAGGAAGTCAATGTAGCATGGCAAGCCATGTAGTAAAACACTCTACAAATTCTTAAGGCGCAAAGGAAAGATCTTTTTTTCCATACACCATCATTGTATTTGTCATTTCAGGGTGCCTGAACTGGGGGACTGACACTCACCAAGCTCAAAATTCAGGTCCCATATGAAATTAAGACTATCAGTGCCACGTTGCCATGGGATGCACTTGCCTGGAGGAAGAAGGCTGCAGCCAGTCACCTGGCAGGGGGAACCAGCAGCACAGGGCAGGCTGAGGACCACCCATATCCCCAGTGCAACTTACCTCAAACCCCTTTTCCTCTCACAGCAATTCCCTGCTGTAACACAGGACTTTTACCCAGAAAACTACTGAGTGCTGCAGGCTGACAACACACAGGGACAAAGCCCAGCTGCTGTGCAGACATCCCACAAAGGAATGCACTTCCGTGAACATTTCTGCGCGCACGTAGCGCGCCTTGAAACCAGAGGGGTATAACCAAAACAGGGCCCTTCTCCCAACCTGTCACATCACACATTCAGCATGGGACTATCTGGACTAATTGTCTCTTCAGGCTTCCTTCCACTGGCCCCAAATTTTAGATATTTCCAGCTGACAGCTATAACTTTCTTCCCCACCACAGATTTACCCATCAGTAGAAACTGCCCAGCAGAGCACAGAGCACTCAGGATATCAAATCACCAAGTGAGAGAGAGAGAAGACCTAACCAGGACCTCATATTCACAGAAGCCTGGTAAAGGGCAAGTTCTCCCCTTGTAGTCAAGAGCCAGAGGCCCTCTTGGCCTTGCCAAGCACACATTCCCTTCAGCACACAATCCCTGTAGGAACTAGGAAGCATCTTAGTCTGCCTCCAGAGGAATGCAGCTCTGAAGTCCCCTGGCTGTGGCATTTTGTAGGGAGGAGAGAAGTGCATACTCATCTCTGTTCAAACACCCTTTTGTTGACCTCCAGTAAATGAAAGCAGGACTAATTTTATTACCAAAGTGTACCATGTCTGTTTTTCTTAAAGACAGGAGAGGGCAGATCTCCATTTCAGCACATGGCACTCAGTACCTGTTGAGAGGGTGATTTTACTGCCCTGTGCCCATGGAAAATTGAAGATACTTCTTGGGGCTTCTTGTACAGGAATAAATACTTGTACTAACAGGTCTATCCCTATACTTTGTGCATCCAGCCTAGTGACAAGCTCAGCTCAACAAAATCTGTATCACTTCACGGATATGATTAAAAACCAGAATCTCTTTATTTAGATGAGGCTCAAGACAAAATTCTTCTGAATTGAATTTACTGCCAGCATAAAATTCAGGTCAGCAAGGGGAGAATCAGACCTTAAGGTCTGAGCAATTACCCTATGTGAACAAGGAAAGGAAACCCTCTTCCAATATTGGAAATCTATGTTCTCATACCCCATCAGCCAAATCCTGTCTGAAGGTCAGTTCTCTGCCCCCACATTTCCATTTACTCCAAACTGGGCACCCAGAAACACTGGGTATCCACATTTGCTCCTTTATCCTAGGTGGATAAAGGTACTGTTCCATTGTGTGCTTTAAGGAACTTATATAAAAGGAGCCTAGGGTATTTATTTGAGAAGTTTAAGTTAGTTTTCTTCAAGTACTTATGTCAGGACCACTCCCAGCAGAGTTCTCCAACTCACTGCTTTTAAGTACTACCAGGACACAAGAAACAGCTCTTGAGAAAACTCTGGTGCTGTCACCCTTAGACATTTAGGCAGCTGATCTGCATTGCATCTCTTTTGTAGCACATCATCCTCACAGACCCAGGTAAACAAAACCAAGATTGCCTGAGAAAGCTGTTAGACCAGATCATATCATCAACTCTCCTGGCCCACACTTCTCTGCATTTTGTGCCTGCAGTCCTGGTTGCATGTGCTATGAGACCCCAAAACAGATCTTCCATGTTATCATACTTATGCCTAAGGCTAATATACTTTTTACTAATCATCATTCTCCCTTTCTTGCAACTGGCAGATTATATATGACCCTTGTCCACTCAAACATGACTTTACTCTTTCTATGCAGTTCTTTATTGTGTAAATATACTACCACATGTTTTACATCATCTCCCTCTGGAACCAAAGATGATGTTAGCACAGCTGCACTATCCTGCACCTATCTTCTACTTTAAAAGAAGTAGAAATTTCTAGTTAAAATTTGTTTGGACGACATGCAACATTATTAGGAACCTAACAAAGGTTCTGCTTTTGAAGTTAGAGTACAGAGATGCAGGACTGCATTAAATCTCAGCAAGCACTCAACACTGAAGCAAGATTAAGTATATCCAAATTGCTCTGTTTAAACCACTCTTCAGACCTACCAACAGAAGTAACTCCATAGCCTGCTAGGTAACCTAGTAAAGAACAGAAGTAGAGTACTCCTGGGGGGTAGATGACCAACCAGTTTAAACAAACACTAATTGGTGGACAAAAGTCACTTAACTACACGCAAAGGTCTGATGCATGGATGATTAGGATGCCTGACAGTAACCCTTAGTAGTGCCTATATTGCAGATGCATTTCCCCACCAACAACGAGGAAGATGAGCAATAAACACCTCAACTGGAAGTCCACCAGCATCTTACAGGGCCAATATTTCTTTAAGTTAGCACTGAATTCCAAGCACTGTCTCTTAAACCATGTTGTTCATGAGTGACCTCAGTATTTCCAGTTCTGAGTATTAATTTTCTCTCTCAAACAGCCAGGTTTTAATATTATATTTCATGGGGTGCATCATTTAAGTAACCCTGACTGATGCTCAGCAGGCACCTGGGAGACGGCCAGCTACTCCCATCCAAGTTCATTCATTAGAGTTTAGTGGAAAGGTCATGCTACTCAAAGGAAAGTTACACCACAAGAGTTATTTTTGCAGCTCACAGAAAGGGTTTCACCAAGATCCATCCTATCACATTGCATGCTGCTTGTTTTCCTCACATTTACTTGCTCTGTCAGAACAATACAGGGTTCACACATGATGTTTTCAGCTGGTTTAATTTGTGAACCCCACAAGGAATTAGAAACGAAAATCTGAATGCTCTTGTTCCTAATTACACTGTCAGCAACAGCAGCCAAAGAGTTATGGATTTAGCTGCTCAGATTTATATTGCAGCGGAAAGAAGAAACTCTGAGGAAGTTGAATGAGACACCTTTGAAAACAAGTACCAAGCCATGGAAAGTGCAACCAGACCCACTCATCTACCAAACTGCAGCAGAACAAAGCCTGTGACACGTGTCAATAAGGATATACAAGTGTCCTTCCCAGGATTTACTATGTATATATTAAGAAGCTAGAAGGATTTAACAAAATTGCTGTACTGAAAACCTCAAAGCTAACTGCCTGTGTTTTGACATCATACATGGCATGGCAGGATACCACCACAAAGAGGTGCATTCCAGGCAACCCATGCCAGTGTTTTGACTAAGATGATTTATATTTACTTTTTGTTTTGTATTTTTACTAAGGGATAAATAACAAAATAAAACATGTCACGGCTTGTTTATTCTTTTTTGGCCTTCCTGGGCAAACATGCTCTCAGCCTGCAAACATTTAACATTTCCAGCATCAGTGCTTTACCACAGAAGACATCTGAAGGTCATCCCCTTCCCTTTGCTCTAATAAATTATAAAACTCAAAGGTTGATCAAAGCACTCTCTCAACTTGAGCAAAGTCATGAAAAAAAAGTTTAATTTAAAGTCGTTTAAATGTCTTAAGTATTGAAAATGTGGCTATGAATGGCAGAGAAAGGAGGGAGTTGGTTTTTCTTGCTGATTTTTATTGCTTTTTATTTTTATTTTTAAACAGACATAATCAAATCTTCTTTTAAAGCTGCAATTAATTCCTAGCTGGGAGAGGGCATAACCCATATGGAATTAAATTTCTCTTTGGAAATCATGTGTTTCCACTCCTCCTATTTGATGATTTTTTACCACACCAGAAACTTCCTAATTAATTGCAACCTACTTCACTATACTGAAACAGATGCAAATAAGAACTTTTTCTAGTGACTATAATCATCCTCACTGCACACACATGTCAAGGAGGGCAGTAGAGGCTTTGTGCACCTACAGACCAAACTGCATTTCACCATCTCCTGCAGAGTATCAGCAGCTTTTTTTACTTGGAAGACAAACAGAAGAAAGACTTGTAAAAAAATTCCCTCGTGGCCCTCTCATTCTGCTCCAAAGGTGGTTGGCAATCAGATGGAGCTCTGAACAACCCACCTGAAAGAATGGAACCTTGAGCATCTCACCTGAAGCAATTGACTTGTGATAGAAACTGGATGTAAGGGGTGAAACAACAAAAGATGACTTGGAAAAGGCAACCTTGCTGTGTTGTTCAGTCAGGGGGATATTATCAGAACCTGAGCATCTGGGGAAATCTGCCAACTGATCGACCTTGGTTTTGCACAGAAAAAGTCTCGCAGGATCACACAAGAGGTTAAATTGTTGTGGAAATTAAAAGTAAGAAAAAGCTAAAGCAGTTAAAAAAAAAAAAATATTAGAAACTGAAACTTGCCCAGAAGAAAACATGACCTAATGCAAATCACCATCAGCTTGAAAGATGGTACCTGTTAAGGAGAAGGTTTCATGCTCAAAAGACCATTTTGAAGAAAGCCATGGAACCAGGAAGAGGGTAGCTCAGAATGATGGATACTGCCAGTGGAAAATTCTTAACAGGCTTGCTAACAAAGACCCCTGAAAATATTATGAGACTAAATAGGAAATTGGAATATTCTCATCTATTTTAGCATCTAGTTTCCTAGCAAAAAAAAAAAAAAAAAGGGCAAAACAGGGGTGTTGTACTTCCCCATTCTGTCCTGTCTCTACCAGCTGTAAATTCAGCTGAAAATTCAACTCACCAAGTTGTTTCAGGCTCCGCATAAAAAGAAAATGAAGACTAAAACTTGTTTTAACATCCATTGCTTTATGAAAATTCTAGCCTTTTAAAACATCATTGCTTCAGAGGGAGGATGTCTGTCCTACAGTAATTCAGTAGCTTGCAGGGGAACTTGTCTCCAGGGATTTTGTGATTGAAAGGGGCAGATCTGCAGATCAAGGAAAGAGAACTTCTTTCCTAACACCAAATCCACTTCACCACATCATCTTACTGCTCTCCCCAAAACTATTTGTTTCATTACATGCAGGGGTTGTGTGGATGCAGGAATCAAGATTAAAACTCCTTTAATAATAATTTTATGAAAAGATTTTGTCAGTTGTGTAGCTTTTAAACAGTCCTTCCCATCACTGATTTATTCAGGATTCTCAAGGGCTGCTCTGGTGTCTTGGGATTCACACTCAAGACATCTCCTTCTCACAGTGAAGTACAATCTCACTTTCAAACATCAATACATCCCCCTTCCTTATTATCTGTTTCAGGGGCTGTATGAGACTAACAGCAGTGTAAAAAAAAAAAAAAAAAAAAGCCCAAAACCACAACATGCCTGAGAACATCCAACTGTTCCACATCTGCACTGTGCTCAGCCAGGCTGAAAATGTGTTCCGAGTAAGTGATGGAAACAGGTCAGTGTAAACACTTGGCAACAACAACAACAAACGTGGCAATGGCCCATTTTTTTATTTCAAAAGCCTCTGTAATGGAAAAAAACAAATCTGAGGACAAGGTGATTTGCACCAGACTGATCTTCAGCATGCCTGGCCATAGGTGGTCAAGCTCAGAAATCTTTTATTATGTAAACATGCCCCCACCCAGAGGTGGGATTTATATTTCTTCATTTATTTGGTGATCAGAAAGGTGTGATACACTTAACTTCAAGTGGCATGACAACTATCTTTAGCATTTTGAATTGCTGTCACTCAAGGCAAGCACTTTGAAAGCAGTTATTCCTCTATTTTCCATCCCTTTTCTTTCAGGATGCTCCCAAAAAACATATCAAGCCAAGTTATCAGTGTCATCAATTTCAACTTGTCCTTGGAAGGAATAGAACTTATTTTTCATACATAGAACTTACTCTGCTTGTTTAAATATTCAGGACAAAGAGGCCAAAAACAAATAGAGGCATTTTGCTTTTGGAAGCAGCTCTTACCAATATATGGTAGTAGGGAGATATGGTTTCAATTCTAACCTGGATCAGACTTGAAATATTCTGACATGGATCAAGCACAATTGCCAAAATATATTCTTCCCTTTCAAAACATTCCATTGGCTCTGGCTTCATTAGTCAGTTTAAATGCTATTTCATTTTTTAAAAAATTAAAAACACAATGTTAAAAGCCTACACTGAAATAGTGAAGAGGCATGGAACAGTACTACAACGACACTTCAATCATTCTCCTTTTGCACTCCTTGAGCTACCATAGTGTTAGCTGAGAGATGAAAATTAGGGACTGCCCAAAGAAATAGCTGCTCCATTTGCTAGTTTCATTTCTGCCAGTTATTTTGGAATTACTAAAATTAAAACCATTGTTTTATGTGGCAGGTTAAGGCAGTTTGCTAGAAATGCCATTATGAGAAATGCTTCAAGAACCACAGCTGGCCCTGCTTCAGAGTAGGACTGGACTAAATTATTTGCAGAGTTGCCTTTTGGCCTCAATTACTCTATAACATCCTGAAATGTCTTTTTCCACTTGTTTTTCAAATTCATTTCCCAAGCATTTTCTTGCTTGCATTGACCAATACATCAGGCTGTGTAGCACAGAATTTTCAGTGGCCAGACAAGTTGCTCAGGCACATTTTTAGTCAACTCTACAGCAAGATCAGGCATTTAGCATTACCATGGCTCTTCCAAACTGCCAAAACTTTTTTTTTTTTTTTAAAAAAAGGAAAATAAAACAGGAAAAAAGGCATGTTTATACTTCCTTTGAGCAGCAGAAGTGTTAGCAGAGTGTTCTGGGATAGTAACACAATTTATATAAGCATCACCTTACCCACAATTTTGCCTACTACCCTGTAATAAATTTTCACACTTACCAATTTCTCGTTTGCAGAACATGCCCACCAAATATAAGGTCAACAGTAAAAGCATGAGGTGAAAACAAATGATTACAAAATTCCTAGCAATCAATCAGAAGACCACAGTAACAGCTGAAGGCACAACTTGTTGAGAAAGCAGGCAGGGTACACCACAGGGAAAATAATTTCATATTTTCACCATTTCTTATAATTCTGCCTATCTGCAGAATTGTCTCAGCAAACTCAGACACTGCAAGGTCCCAAACATCTTTCATCAAGACCACAATGCCCATCCTCGGGTTTGCTTAAGTACCTGAAGGGCTCAACAACCAGAATAAATGTTTCTCTGACTTATTGTAGCCAGAATTCTTCAGGCAAGGTTTTGCAAATTGATGATGACTTTGAAAGCAGTGGAATTTAGTAGTTTCCTTTAAGTAGCCCAACACAAAGCTAGTCCCATAGCTACATTATATTCAGTAACAACAAAAGTCAGTTGCACACTAGGAGCTCAGAAATGCTCGGAGAGTAAATGAAGAGATTTAAAATTGTGGCAAAAAAAATGAAATTAAAATTTCACCCTTTTCATAACATTTTTTTAGAAAAACAAAAAAGCAAACAAATTCTTAGCTTTATTATACACTACTTTAAATGTCTATTGTATCAGCTGGAAAAAAAAAAATATATATCACTTAGAGTAGCCTAGGCCAGCAGTACCAATTCATCTAGCTGACACCAAGATATGTTGTTCATACCACTGATGAGGATTAGCATGCTGATGTTATTCTAAAGATAGCATTGTTAAATAAGCCAAAAATACCCCAGGAATCAAGCTCAATACATAATGCCAATCTATGTCCATCAATTAGGATGACATATAGACTGCTAAAAATAGACAAATCCACAACAGCCATTGGTCCTCTGAACCCAGTCCAGCTCTCTAAACCTACAGTTTATGGATACAGGCTGATAGAGGCAGGCAGGGAAGTTCAACAGGATTTGTAGTCTCCCTTAGCACAGTCTGCGTGGAGCAAAATACTCTTTCATTATCTGTACCTCTGTAAGACATTTTCATCTGCTGAAGATAGCAATGTAATACTGGTTTTTCCAGTGGCACACTTTCACAGAATTTAAAATTCATAATTGCAAGACAAATTTATAAAACCTTTAAAGCAGCCTTTACCAGAAAGGGAAGTTCTGGGAAACTACATTAAGAAGCCTCTGCTGAGCAGCCATTGACAACAAAATGTTTTCTACTACAAAATTCATTCTGAGCTGCACAGGCAATGCACAAACACATCAGAAAAACACACCATGATTTTGAGCTACAGGTTAGCAAAGTTGTCTTCATAAGGGATACAGCCTGGTGAGGATCCTGTCAAAGGTAAAGGAGACAGAGCTGAGTAGTATTACCTGGTGTATTTCCATTGCTGGGATGGGAGGAATTCCCTTCTGGTTTCCATGAATCCCAATGTGGCAGCAGCCTTGACAACAGATCACAAATGGCTGCAAATCAGTTGATTCTCCAGATCCCTTTTCATACTTGCAGGGTTTGAGTAGAGATGCCACTTCTATCTCTGAGATATCCACTCTTCCACTGACACTTTGCCACTCCTAACTTTGATCTGCCAACCTCAGTGTGGAACAGAAGCACCTTGAACAACTTCTGTCCTCTCAGGAAAAAAAAAAAAAAAAGGCAAAGCATCTAAGCATAGAGTTCCTCTCCTTTTCTAGCTTCAAATACAAAGACAGCCTTGGAGAAATTACTCCTTAAGGAGTAATTCCCTAAAGAATGATGAATAAACAGTTCACAGAAAACTAATTGAGAGTCTAAGCTAAGTAGTTGATCACTGTCTTTAGCTGGCCACATGCTCAATTTCACCATTTTGGGATGAGACAAAGCACCTGTCAAGTGAAAAAATAGCACCACAACCATCTGTAATAAACACATCTAGACTACAGGTTCAGGGAGATTTACACTTCTAGACAGGTATTTTGGACGGTTAGGTCCAAAGTATAGCCTATTTAGCTCCACTTCTGTTCTTTTTCCTTATTTTTGGAGTAATTTTATAAAAAATAATTTTCTGAAGCGTAGTATTCCTGGCTAAGCTTAAAAGTTTATCTATGTCCCCAAATATACCATATATCTTACAATCTCTTGTTATGACAACAAAACAAAAGCAAAATCCTGGTCTTCCTGCCTTAGGGGATCTGTAGAGCCATCACTAGCCTTTTATCCAGGCCAGTTATAAGTGTACCAATCAAACTTGAAAAAGTAAGAGCAGCCAGTCCCAAGTGAACTGAGGTTCTCCACAACTAAGTCTTGAAAAACATCCCTTCCATTTGCTTTTTGTCCTCTTGCCCAACAATTCTCCCTGGAACCACTGTGAAGCTTTCACGGCCAAAACTAGAGCCTTGCATGTTAATTATATTTTTGACCAAAAATAATGTGCAGACACAAGGTATAGATTTGCTTTAATACAGCTCTACTTCCAAATAGAAAGAAACTGAGAAACTTTTAGACACACTTTTTACATGTAGAGCATCAGTAAGTACAGTTCTGAAAAACCCAGATAAATCCAAATGCCTTGTGAAAGGAAAGACAGTAAATGGAATACATGGAACAGTTCTATATTTCCAACCGGTGAAACTCTATGACATGTATATATCCAGCACATGAAGGTCATGCTCCCAGGCATGTTTCTTTGCATGCAATGTCAAAATAAAGAAATCTTGACAATATGATTTTACTGTAACCCAAAAGGAGCATTTTTTAAGAGATCATTACCTCAGCACTCTCCCAAAACTAAGTCCTACTACAGGTGTAGTCTGAAAAAGCTCTAAAGAACCAGATGTGTGACTCCCTGTGTGTGTAAATACTCCAACACTGAGGAAACAGAAACCTCATCATAGGAGGGATTTCAACAATTCTTTGAGCAAGAATGCTTTGCCAAAGGGCTCAACCCTCAAGTTCTGAAGGCAAGTTTGTGTTTAAATGACTTATAATCTGAAATAGAACTTTCTTCTGCTAGGAAAGAGCAGTAGGAGACTGCATGTATTTTCATTACACTTAATTCCTTAGTTTCTGATCACTTTTTTCTTACACAAAATACAAAATTGTGAAGTTACCTCACTTGTTAACTTCAGGTTTTCTTACCAATAATCACTGGAAAGCAGTTCAATGGAGAGCATTTAATGTTTCTATGTCAGGCTGCACAAGGAAGATGGACCCCATTGAAGCTGAGAGTCTTTTTTCTGGAAAGCCAGAACATCTGTTGCATCAAGCCAGCTGGGAAAGGCAGAATGACAACAGCAGAATACTTGCAGCAGTAGAATTTTTATTTCTAAGGGAGGTTATTTTGAAATTAGCTTTGAGTTACAGGGTTGGATTTTTAAGTGGCTGGAAATTCATCAGGCTGCATTAGAGCAAGGCATCAGGATGCAAAAATTAAGTTCGTTTCCTTGGTGTGCAAAGTCATGCATGGAAGAATAACAATTTTCAACAAGAGTTAGCGATGTGAGAAACCCCCAAAACAAGAAAAAGATCTTTTTTTTGTTAGGATACAATCTGATGCCTGATCCGAGAACTCCTCCACACCAGTGGCAAAGGTGGGATGGCATTTTGCAGGTGGAGTAGTTGCACAGTTCTGTATAAAATTATTATACAGCTCTTACTAAATATTAAGCCTGAAGACCATATCTTAAGGCTCAAATTGCACACTTGGGAATATCCGATCAAAATATAGGAATAAAGTGCTTTCTGAATATTTGTTGCAAATGTGTATCAGATTTAAACCCAGCAATCCCTCCCTGCTTCCCTAGTGGTGTGTAGCATTGCTGTGGAGTGCTGAGTAGCTGCAATGCTATGCAGCCTGGCTGCTCTCCAGCCCTGGGTGAAGCAAGCAAGCCCCACAGCATTTGCATGGAAGAAATGATGGGTTCTTTTGATATGAATGATCTTTAGTCAAAAAAGAGGTGGGTTTGGGTTTTACTGGCATTTAAGAGTTCTTCATCAGTGCTTCTTGCTCACAAGTCAAAACCTGTGCCAGGTGTCCCAGAAGTTCATTGGAAAGTTAAATATTCTCTCTGAAGCCCCATGTAAAAAATACCCAGTCTTCACATCTTCTGTTATGCTGGCTTCTAAAAAGCTGAAGGCAATCCTTCCTCAATAGTTTTTCTATATATTTAGGAATTGGCAGCTGCAACTATGCTATGAAAAAGACAGTTCCATTGATCCACGACAACTGTTATTTATCAAAATGAATTTGTTTGGTTAACTCGACCACTTTAGACAGTTTCCGTAAATAATATTTTTATAATTACTTAAATGTTATTTCATATGAAAATCATTACCACTAAAATCAGCAGTTCCCCACCATCAAGAAAAATAAATTAATAAATGGGCAAAGTTACAAGCACAGCTCATCTGTTGTTTCCAACTCAAGCCAGGTTGCAAATGCTGAAGGCTGGTGGCATCCTGAAATGAATATCTGGACTCTCCTGCAGTTTTCTAAGACCACATGACATGTGGCTTGGTGTTCCACAGACATTGCAAGTGATTTACTGAAAAAAACTGGTGATGCATTTCTCAGAATGTACCTGGTATGCTCCATGCTTGATTGGAAAGAAGAAATCTGTGTGCTGATAGCTGCTCAGGTGGGCACACAGAGTGACGTGGTCACAGTGGATTTAGAACAAGTATAAATGTTGTACCACAAACAAAAGGACAGAGGATGTGATGCATGATACATTCCAAATAAATATTGGCCTTCCGAAGTCCACTTCCACTCTGAAAATTCCTCTTTTCTAAAAAAGAGCCTTAGAGGCTTACAGGAGGAAAGGAAGAGCACATGTGCCATAATGAGCAAGTTTACATTTTAAAACAGGAATAAAATAATCCTGACATCAGTAGGACTGTTTTGGAATTTGAAGACTCAGTCAAGATCAAGTTAAATATGGTTTAAATCGCCTCACCCTCCATCTTCATTTTCACAGTTTAGGGTTTTCTACCCTCAGAGGGTTTTTTTGTCCCAGTTCCATCTGTATCTCTGCCATGTCAAGATACGTACCACAGCACCTTCCAAGCATGAGGGAGAACACCTGAAGTTTTTTGCCACCTTCCTCTATGTCAGTGTCATAGTTTCTCATTTCCTCCAAGACCAAACAGTCCCAAAGCAATGCAATCTTAAAAGGAAGGTCTGGAGTTTCACCATTTTTTCTAAGATACTTTTCTAAGATATTCCATAACCAGGCTGAAAAAGAAAAAAAAAAAAAAAAAGAAGAAGAAAAAAGCCCCCACCAACAGCCTAACTAGAAAGTTAGCAAGAAGCCAAAAAATTAGAAAAGTCATTTTAGGAATGACTATATTTATTTTTTAAGATGAGAAAAACATATTGATTCCAAAGGCTTTCCCAGAAGTTTACATCCAGAGAAATATTTTGTCTAAGAATGAGCTATTGCTTCAGTAAAGTGAATCTTCTGGTAGATGGAGTAATTTCTTAAGGAACAAAAATAAAATATTTGAAAGAGGGTCTAATATTTTATGTCCTCCACTGACTGGAAGAATACAGCATGGAAAAGAAATTGGTTTGGGTCTTTTTTAGGGTGCAAATGCAGCTTACAAATACTAAAGCTTTATTTAAGCAAGTAGATTTCAATCAAAGATAGCAAACCTCTCTTTAAAGACAACCACCAAAAGAAAAGGCAAAAAAAGTGACAAGTATTTTGGTGGCTTTTTTTTTTTTTTTAATGTACACTCACATAGCCTTACACTAGTACCCTAAATCAGTTTATTAAATCAAAGATATTCTATCACTCAGCCACAAAGGAAATTCCAGTGCAGAAAACCATGACTACACATAAATGCATTTCTGGAGCAAGCAAATAGAAAAAGAAATCACAATAAAAATAATTGTCCAGACTTCACACTTCCTCTATAGTTTGTTTCCCAAGCATTTCAACTCCTGAGTTTGACATTTAAAGTGCTTTCTCCTTGTTGATTTTTGGACAAGGAGACCACCAACACATCTCAAAAATAAGAATAAAAGAAACAGAGCTGAATGCTTCAATTACACTTCTGAGGTGTTACTGGGGACACAGAAGTGTTCTGCTAAACGAAAATTTCTTTCAACTATCCACAAAGCTCTTTAATTTTCTCCTCAAAATCCCTTTTCAAAGCTTTCCTCTACCATAACCTTCGCAAAAGAAATTGATGTTGAGGTCACTGGAAATGCAAATTTGACATCTGTATCTACCATTGTCTCATATAATATTTTCCTTGCAATCTCCAAGACCTGTTGCACCTTTAACCACATCCATGGAGAACCTGGTGTAACAGAGGCCTAGGCTTCATACAGTGCTATCATCCAGATTAACAATACATGTAAATCAATGACACAAAAAACAACAGGAAAGAACATAAAAGAAGGGGGGAAAATCAGTCAGGTGCTTCTACAAGAGGCTGGAAATGTTCCTAGGCATTTGTCCACCAAGTGCCATCTCAGTTCTTATGGCATCAGAAAGGTTTATCCTAATAAACATCTTAAATTTGTTCCAAGTTAATACCGTGATCTTAAAATTAATAAATTCATTTAAGTTTAGTACATAATAATGTGTTCCATTTAACTGACGAATGAAGAATGTGCTTTTTAATTATGTACTGGGATAGCCTGGGTTTAACAAAAGAAAAAATAAAGCATAAGGCAGAAACTGGAAATAGTAGGCAAGTAATAACGTTTCCACTTTCAATAATCGTGGTCAAGATTTCTCTGTGTAGAGCTCTAGGATAAACTCAAGAGATGATTACTGTAATTAAGAAATTTACAAATCTGTTTCTTTAGGGACAGGCTATTTGGCAGAGATTTGCAGTCTCTTGAATAAACTCTCTCCAATCCTCTGAAATCACTGCTTTCTGCTCATCAGGTTCCCAACCAGCACACACGTGCTGCTGCTACCAATGTCAGGCAAAGCCCTATCCAAGCCATGGGCTTCTCTCAAATTGAGACATTTTCCACTCTCTGACTTCTCCAGGCACCAAGGCACTTCCAGTGCCAGAGGAGGAGGTAGACTCCAGCCCACCAACTCACTCAAGCCTTACACAGTCAGCCGCTCTACTTACAGTCCCAACTGCATCTCTGAATGCAATCTCTATGAGAACAGAGAAGAGAAAATCCAGATTCACACGTGTGTAACTGAAATCAGACAATTGCTTGCGCCCAAGGAGGTTCCGTTCACCCTCAATCCAAGTCATTGGGGCTTTATATCACACAAGTTGTTATGCTACAGCTATGAAAAACCAGGTTGTCCTGCTAGGAAAGATGATTTAGAGACAACACACAAGCCTGTGTTATGAAAGCTCTTCCCTACTGACAACTACATCTCAGATTTCAGCTGGAAATAAGAGCACATAGTCACATACCACAGTATGTGACTGAAGCAACTAGGTATATCTTCAGCTATGGTGCATTTCTCAGTCGATGCTTTAGCCAAAAAAGAAGTGAAAATACCTCATGGTTAAACCAAGACTGACTACAGAAGTCAGCCAGACCAGTGGAGGTTTAAGTTGGTGATATGCATTGCCCAACTGGAAACACCTCAAGAAGTATGATTTTGAGAAGGAAGGTACAGGAGAGGTGCTGAAACTCTCCAGATAATATATATAAAAATGATCACCAGCCAGTTAATAGTCTATCCTCAGTGACAAAGCATGGAGAGAGTAGTTGTTCTCTATATTAATCACTGTGAGTCACACTTTGTAAGACTAGTTCAGATAGCAAAGGGGACATTTAATTACACTTGGTGTAAATGCTCCTAATGTATCACAATTCATGCAGCAGGCTCTGAAATTCATTACAAGTAAAAAGAAAAGCAAGCACACCCACAGGCTACTATCCAAAGGCAGACCAAATCTAGACCCAGACAAGAAGAGTTAGAGGAGTCAGTCACCAACCTAAGAAGACTGCTGGAAATGATAAAAAAAACCCTCTTGCTTCAGTTATAGCTCAATTTCTCATTAGAAAGGATTAGAAAGAAATTTTTTGTAGAAGCCTCCAATTCCTCTGGGGGTCTACCATCCTCATCTCTAGCATCTGGTATGGTCACCAGAGAAATGGTACTGTGTTAGGCAGACCACAAGCACAATCCAATATAGCAATTACTACACCTTCTTCTGCTTGATAAAAAGTTAAACAGTCTAATGTGGCCCTCAAAATGCAATCTTGGAGGAAAGCACCAGATCAACATTTATGTATGGACACAATAAAGACTGAATATGCTCACTAGCAAAAAAATAATTAATATTCAGTTCAGGAGATGGAAGATTACCTGCCCAGACAACAGTCTATTGCACCAATCCCTGAGAAGTTACTATGTGAAATATTTCTTTAGATTGCAGTGACAACACAGATTGTCACCAGGCCATGCAGCTGGGTTAGGAAAAGGTAGACTTCACATTTTTTACATCAGTGTGGACACCTCAGTAAGATTTTGCTGCTCAGTGAAAAAGGGAAAAATAACAAGCAGAATATTTTCTTCTAAATCTCTTTTCTGCTGTTTGTGAAGCAGGCAGTACAGCAATTGTCTCTCCAAGCCAAATGAAAAGGAAAAAATATTTAAATCTTAAAGTTAAAGATATTAAAATATTAAAGTTAAATATGCTATACTTAACATTGCACTTTAGCCAGACAAAAAAAGAGGAAAAGGAGGGGAAACCCCCACCACTCTTATTGCTTTCTCCAAAACAATAATTTCTTAGTAATACAGTAAAAGTTACAGACCTTTAAATTCATTCTTCTTTAATAATTCTTCTTTAAACTGAGATTCAAATTCATGCACAGACCTTGAAGAAACAGCCCGGCATCCTGGATTGACCCTAAACAAATTCTTTCCTATAAGCAGAGATGTAAGTATCCCAACCACAGCAGACCCAGGGTGTCAGTGATGGATCTGCACCCAAGTATTTTGACAGGTAAAATGAGTACCACATGTTAATCGATGTTCCAGTAGGAATAAATCAATTTTACAACCCAAATTTGAAAAGGCAACCTCTAAACATATCCCATATCATTTCATCCCTGCCACTGTAATTAGAAGAGACTGAAGCAACACCACTTACAGTGGGACATGAAAGAAAGGCTTAAAAAAATCTTAGTTGTCTCAGACAAGATGGCATTAGCCAAGTTTCGAGCTCCATTTCTCCTAGAATGTGCTAATTCATGGAAAAGTAACAGTAGGAAGAACAGTAGGAGGACACTGCTTTTCAAGCAGAAGAAACATCAGTTGCTTAAACTGTACAGCTCAGCACCCAGTAGGGAAAAGTTTCTTGCTTTTGAAACATGCAAAATAGGGAAAGTCATGAAAAACTCATTTGTAAACATACTTCAAAATTTCAACCAGTAAGAAGCAAAAAGGGAAAACAAACAAAAAAAAAGGAATAGTCTTTCACAGCATCTTTTATGTCCTCCAGTCAGAGTCTAGAGAGTAGGTCTCTGCCATCAGAGGCCTGAAAGCAGCACTTTTATGCCTTTGCTCCCCACCTAGGCAGGAAAATGATACTTACAGTTTTTTACTTAATGCTTTGCAGACCAGTAACAGGTGATTTTGAAATGTTATTATCCAATAATTGTCTTAATAGGTATAATACCTACAGAATTATGGAATTTTTCTCTCCCTTGGTTATTTCTCACTGCTTTTTTTTTGCCTGTTCAGTGACAAAAAAAATATTTCATTCCTTTGCCTTTATGTGGAACTTTTTGTTAGCTGGGAAGAAGTCATTTCTCCTGCCTCTTACCTCTGGTCCCTTCCAAAGTGACAGAGAGAGTTCAGTGCTTACCTGCTTCAAAAGAGACCTCAGCAGTACCATGAGGGCACCATAAGCAAAGCAGAAACCCTGAAGAGGTTCCAAAAGCACAGCCTGTGATGTGCTAATTGACATCATTCACCTGCTTAGAAGGGGTTATATGCTGGTAAAGGTGGTTGTGACTGAGTTAACTTCTGATGAAGAGGCTGCAGCAGCAGAAGGACAGCCAGAACTGGCTGCCACAACCACTTTTGTTCAGGCTGCCATATCTTGAGTTGCCTCAGTGCAACATCCAGACCTGAGTGCCCTACCACCACCACAAACTGTTTAGTGTGTATGAACACAATACCAGACCTGTGTACGTGGAGTAAGACTGGAAAAAAAAATAAATTAAAAGTACCCACTGAGCTCCAGTAGAAAGGAAATGGAAGCAAACACTAAGGATACCAACAGAGATAAATTTATTAAGTATCTAAATATACACTAGTAATTGCTATGCTAGATCTAACTCTATTGAGATATTCTTGGATAAAGGTATAAAAAAATGTAACCTACAGGTAACACAACTGCAATCAAGACAACTTGGCAATGAATCCAGTCAAGTGTCCTGGGCAAGGGTGTCACTGCACCAGCAAGGTCCTCAGCTAGCTTTGCTTTAGTACCAGCTTTTGTGGGAAAAGGTTGCTTTACCTACACACAGTTAGTTGCAGTTGTGATCAAAACTCCAGCCACAAACCACAGAGCCACAGTTCTTTCATTGAGAGCTTAATGTTACCATTTAGTCATTCCCTGTGGTCTGTCCTTGCCATTTTTTTCACATTAGCAATGTTCTGTATGGTTTGCAGACTCCTTTACCACCACATCATATTGACCCAAACTAAAGCTGCTGATGTGGGGGGGAAAAAGGAGAGGGTCAGTCACCACATTCCTGCCATTCCTTTCAGCAGGTGAGAAGGGATGTTAATGAAGGCCTTTAAAAACACCAATCACAAAGTGTTTTACTGCTTAGCAAAAGAAGGCAAGTTTGAAGAGTATCTGGGGTTATGGGATAAATATACCATTCATTCATTGATTTTTATTTCAGCCACAGGAACCTCTGAGCTAATGGATGCTAATTGGCTAAACGTTGTCTTGCCATCCTGCACGAAAAACTGAGCCAAGTCTGCAGCATTTTAGCATAGCCCAAAACTAAAATCCAGAGACACTGGGTGTTTACTTATTCTTCCCTTTAACCAATTTACTTCTGCATCTGTCTGAAGCATTCTTGGAGGAAGAAAAAAAAAAGAAAGTGTCTGGCCAAGTTAGAAAGACATTCCTACACTCCAGAAAGCACTCAGCTCTGGAAGGAAAGAAGAGGAGCCAGGAGAAACTGAAGATGGATAGCCTTTAGGAAGACACTGCAGAGCTGGAAGGGATAGGATTAGTTCCATTTTTTGGAGAAAGGATTCAGCTTGCTAACATGCAGGGAGAAGTGGCTTTTGTAGGGGGAGGGAAAGGAGTAGAAATCAGGGCTTTTCTCAGTCAATAGGCTGAATTTTGCTCTAAGGCTACCTTTTATGTGCATATTCTGTGGTAATCACCTAAAACTTTAATGTAACATAGACTTCACAAACCTAAAATGTAATTTATGTTTTTTTTTATCTAGGATGATCCATAGGAATGAAATAGATGGCTATCATCATTATTTTTGATACCCATGAAATACTTGGACTAAAAGAAGTGAAAGGGGAGATTTTCTACCCACTAAGCTGATGGAGCTCTCACTGAGAAATATGAAATTATGCAAAATATAAACTTTAAGAGCAACAGAGGAACTTTCTTCTATTCTACACACACAAGTATGAACAAAAAGTCCCACAGTGGTTAGCTGAGCTTCACAGCAGACAGCCCATTTAGCAACCACCCAATGGTATATAAAGACTTCAGTTATCAACTGTTACAATTATGGCAATTTGTGACTTTTGGAATGACTCTTAATTCCAAGATTTAGACAGGAGTAAGCTCCTGTTCTTCCTGGATTGTGATGCGAAACAAAACACCAGCACACCTTGGGCGAATAGTTTTTTCTCTAAAAAGAGGAATATAAGCATAAATATGGCAAACCTTCATTAAGGTGTCTTTCCCCATGGTTAGCCAGTCATAACCACAGCTTTCAAAAAAACACTAATTTCTACACCTTTATTTTTAATCATGTATTTCTGGGTTTGAGGCAAATGCACAGTATAAAATGCTGATCAAGTCTATTAGTTAATTTTTTTTCAAAAGCTTCTAGATTTAGATCCATTAAAAATCTAAAGCCATCTCTACTAAACAGATTACTCTGGTAACCTAACAGAACACACACAAAAAAAAAGTCATTTATATTCTTATTTTAACCAATGCGTATAAAAATAATTTTTCAGCAAGCATAGAAAGAATGACTTTCCTGAACCACAAGCTACAGGGACTTTCTACACTTTCACAGAAGACAGTGTTTTTTCCACGAGGTCATGATTTTTTTATTTTCTCCACAGCAATAACAACCAAACATGCAGTATTAGCACATGAGGGAGGATGGGAGGACACAGGGAAGCTCACTTGTATCCCTGGTCATCATGCTTGCATTTTTACCCAATAATAACTGAATCTCATTGAGCTTTAAAAGATAATTTAATTTCTGCCCTAGTTCACAAAGGGAATTAAGCATTCAAGATACTCGAGATGATCTTTCATTAAAATATACACCACATTATTATAATCAGATCAATTGACCAGAGCATTTCTCAGCCCAGTAACTCCACTCATTTGGATAGTCAGAAACATTTCCAAAAAGCTTCTCAGCTAGACTGAGATTTAACACTAGAATGACAGATTTATTGCTGTTCTAAAAGCACCAGCAGACAGGTAGGATGCAGCAACAGGAATTCAGAAATCATTCAGCCTCATAAGCTGTGGCCTGGCAATGAGCACCATGGTTTTCTTGCTTGCTTTCCTCTGAGCAGTCTCCTGTCTTTCACCAGCACTTTGCAACATCACACACATCCTGTGGGCTTTGCCCAGTAAATCTGAAGTAATCTCCAGTTAGCTGGCAGATCAGTCTTCCTCTACCCCATTAAAATGACCAGGTTTTATTAAAATTGGACCTTCTCACAAAATGTAAAGTGATCTGCACTAATTTCTCACTATATTAGCTATAAACATCTTAAGTGATTTAGCACTGAAAATATCAATATACAGAGGCAGCTGCCCCTCTCTATCCACATGCACAAGTGCCACCTTCTTGCTGAAGTGACACTTCAGGGCATGGAACTGGCTGCATTTGGTTTGATTTTGCCCACCTGCAATTGCCTCTCCTGCCTTCAGTTCAGTGAAACTTCTCCACTGCATCCAAATCAGGATTTTCCACTCTGATTATACCAACACCTATACCTTGAGGAAAGCTCTTATTAATCCTAGGACTGACTTATGTTAGCCAGTGCACTCAAAAGCTACAAGACCAAATAAATCCCTGCAAATCCACCCCAACAGCCTGTCTTTTATTCCAATGGCTAAAGTGCTGAGTCTTTAGTGATCATACACAGATGGGACTCTGGAATAGGTTGCAAAATTCGTGTCATGGCACTTATATACCAATCCCCAGCTGCCAACCATACTTTCAGTGTTACACATATACAACATTTTTCCACAGACAGTGGGCCACAGGTTTTTAAATAGTGTCATAAGGGATACCAAGGAGTCATCTTCTGTACCTCATTCCCAGCACGTTATTCACCAAGCTTTGGTCATTCTTGACAGGTACTTGCCCAACTTTTTCTCAGTGTTGTCCAAGAAGTGACCATACAGTTTCCCAGCTGGTTATTTCAAGCTCTTTCTAATAAAGTCACCAAAAACTCTAAGTCACCTACTTCTGATCCATTTTCCTTCCATTTCTACTTGTCCTACTAATAGAGATAAGGCTGTTACTTCATTTTTAGAGTAGGTTTGCAGATTGTGGTGTCACCCCATCAGGTTCAAGAACCCAGTCCACTGAGTCTGTCCGCATCCTCCTACATCTAAAAATTATCAGTGCTTTCCTTTAGTCTCTCTGCAGGCAGTCTGAGTCTTTCTTAAAACATAATGGTCTAATCTGGCTACGAAATTCCAGCTGAAGTCTTACAGGGACAAGGGGGGAGGGATCTGTGCTTCTTGCTATAGTCCTGTTCAAATTTTTAGCAATAGAGAAACAGTTAAATCACATTTCTCGTGGGATTTACTCAGCACTGGATATATCTCTGCAGTACCTCTGCTTACCCATTGCTTCTCATCCATATTCATGCAGGCAATTACGACCATGAAATAATCACTCAACCCCCTTGAATTTCATCCTGTACTTTTCAGATCACTTCACTTCTAATTTACAGAAGTATTTTGAATTCTAATCCCACCCTCAAACACTACTGCAGCTTGCCTAGTCTTTGGTTCATTACAGCCTTTAATAAAATACCCAAGCCATCAATGAAACCTTCAGAGTCAGGCTCCAAGCAGACCTGGAGAAAGTCTGTTTGGCAGCTCCTTTCATTTGGGCCACAAATCACTGGTAACTCTTCTAGGGTACAACTTCCCAACTGATTTTGAGCCCACCTTACAATAGTTTCACCTAGCTCACATGTCTTGAATTCATTACAGAAGTGTTGTGCAAGACTGTTTTAAAAGCTTTTCTGAAGCCAGGATACAGAGGGATTTATTGCTCAGCCTCTCTCCCCAGCTATGCTGCCCTGCCATGGAAGGGGGTTACATTAGTTAAACGTGATTTCTTCAAGGTATTTTTTGCTGCTCTTCATCCTCTATTTCCTAAATATTTCCAAACTGTACATTAATCTCTTTCAGAATTCTGCCAAAAATTGAAATCAGTCTGACTAGTCTACAGAGTCCCTTGCTCCTTGCCTTTCACCAGCTCCTCTCTATCCTAAATGATAAGCAAGCATTATCCATTTCTTCAGCTTTTTACTCCCTCATCCACCCTCCACAAATTCTCAATAAGTATTTCTCAAACAACTGAGTAAATCACCCTGTGGTCAAGGGTGGATCCGGATGAAGTAAAAAAATCCAAGGCTTATTTCCCTATCCACACAGAAATATCATCCCTTTTTCAGGAGTATTAACTGCACTGGCCAGCAGCATGCAATTGCCCTGTTAAGTGAGAACAAACATGAAAGAGTTAAAAACTTCAGCCTTCTCAGCATCCAACCCCAGAGGCACCAATCAGCTTTGTGTATTACATCTCCTGAACCAAGGCAGAACCATTCCCCTCCACCAGCAAACTGGAAGAAGAAATCCTTCAGGCTTTCAGACCAGATTGATCACTCGAGAGACACAGCTAACTCGGATGTATGTCCAAACTCAAGGTTGCTTTCTGAATTGATGCTCTTGAGGTTTGCTCATACCAATCATTAGTCACTACCATTTATTAGCTTGCAGATAAACTGAAATAGATCCTGGGAAAGAGAGAAAAACATTCTCCCAGGCCCTTGGTTATTCATTTTATTAACCAAACTCAAGCTAAGGCAAAATTAATAACTTTCTACATGTGTAGTAGAAAGTTGGGGGAAGCTTTACAACATGATGTGAAAGCAGTCCTCTCCTGTTTGTATACCTCTGAAGAGGTCACCCTCTATCACTGGCCTCACAAATTCGGGACCATAAAGCTCAGTGAGCATTAAACTCCAGGAGACAGGAGTAAGGCACGCACCATGTTATTTGGGAGGCGTGCCAAAGGACTCCAACAGCACAACCCTCAAAAATGACCCCTGCCACACTGATTCTCAGACCCTAAACAAACAGGCATGCACAAAAAGACACTGAATTTCTCCTGTCTGACAGATGGGAAATTTGGAGCTGACTAAACACATGCCCAACCCTACGTTCTTAGCCCAGATAGCACTTTATTGACCCCCGACTGATGGAAATGCCAGAAGAGTATCATCTGAATGTGACCCCTTAATGTAGTCCATGTGTGAAAACCTTAAGGAACTCTTCTCTTTCCAGTGGAGGCCAGGAAATGAATGAAAAACGTGCACTGAAGTCGAGGGATTTACATTGGCATAAATCTGACACGCAGAAAAATTAGGGATCCAAACTGTGTCCTCCAAAGGGATCCCAGGCAAACATCCTCCACAACAGTTTCCATATCCACAGCCACACCAATCTGTTCAGAAAGGTACAAAAGCCAGTGCCATGTTCCCTAACACTAAACAATACAAAATATTGCCCTGAGATTAAAAAGATTCCTTTGAAGAATGTAAATTTCCTTTAATGCAGTCCTAAAGCCCTTTCCAACTTAATTAACTTTTCCAAAAGAGCCCAGGGGCGTAAGGTACTGAAATGGTATTGAAATTCAATAGGAGACTGGCCACTAAATCTTGTGTCAAAAATCCTAGTGTAAACTAATTATTTGGAAAGAGTGAATCTTCTGAAACATTTACTTCACTAAACAGATATTCCTGAAATGTATGATCTTCGCCAAAACAAATTCATATTTGCTTCAGCACAGACATATCTATACACCAACGTTTAGAGATTACACCACTGTGATTCATTGTCAAATAAAATGCATTTTCTCTGCACCCAGTTGAGTTAAGGAATATTAAAATGAATTCTAACTTCCTTCTTAGTTATGGCAGGGCATGTTTTTATTGACATCTTTATTTTGCAAAAATGCTTTAAGAGATGTATTTGGCAAAGAATATTGCTCTTACAGATCTTGCTGCTTCAGAAACATGACTTCTGAGGAAACACTAGATCTTGTAACAGAAATATCTTTAAATCTTTTAGATAGCCAGTCCGCAGGGAAAGGTTTAAGAAAGGATCAAAGCTTGTCCTTTCAGCTTGAATTATTCCATTACAGCTGAATGTGACATAATTACAAAAGATGTTGGATGTGGAATCTCATCAGGATTATCTGACACTCATCTTTATTGAAAAAGTCTCCCCAGCTGTTGTTCTGATAGCACAAATGTGACAGGAGTGCAGAGCACTAACGGGGCTGCAAGTGACCACTGCTGGGGTTCCCCTGCACCACATTGCCACTTCCACAAACACTGAGGCTGGCTGGGACTGACTTGCAGGTGAGAGGGAATACTATTGAATTTCTAATAAGAAATCAGTTTAAAACAGCCTGTAAACCAGTATCTGGGTTATTTACTTCATACACATAAACAACTCAGCATCTTTCTTTTGTAAGGTTAACACAAAAATAAAAAAAAAAAAAAGAAAAAAAAGAAAAGCTACTTGCTGAATTTTTATTTTATTTTTTTTTTTTACAAAGTCTGTTGCACTGTCTGAGTTTGTTGCAATTGAAACACAAACACACTGTGGCTTGCAACATCCAAAATAAAGCATATTCTGTTTACAATCTACATTTCTCTCTGTCACTATATTTTTGTGTGTATATATATATGTAAACTTTTTTTTTTTCTATTCTGTGAAAGGAGCTCAATTGTAAACTATAACATCAAACATCAAATCTCGAATAATTACCCATTCCAGAGGATTTGGTAGCTGTAAAAATACTTTTCTTCCCTTCCTTGTCATGGATTACATTTCCTTCATACATTATTAATGAAGTTAAACTACTAGTAACATGCCAAATGTGCTGCATAGGAGATTTGTGCCTAATCCAGCACAAAACAGGCCCAGTCACATAATGATAGAAAAAAAGAACAAATGTCAACAGTTTCACACTGGGACTAGATTAAGCAGACCATACTTACTGATTCCTTACACAGGGATTATCTCACTTTTGGTGCTATGAGAAGACGAGCCACACTTCTGTGTTATTAACACAGCACTGCACCTCAAAAAAAAAAAAAAAAAAGATACCAGAGTCCCTGAATCTGCTTCCAGACACACACACATCCCAACTGCTGTTTACTAAACATAACAAACTGTCCTTTAAATGAGAGATGGAAAACCAGGATACGAATATATAAAATCAAAACCTCCTTATTGCTTTAGATCTCAGTCCAACTATCAGTGGAATTTGTGGATGGCCCTTGAAGAGAACATAACTTACACTAGGCTCCAACTGAATCCCAGCTAAATTAAAATAACTGGTGTCTGTGGGGTTTGCCTTCCTGCCTGTAGCTGTTATAACAAGTGTTAACCTGATAACTAAAGCATGCACTGAAGGCCTCAAAACTGGACTCGCTCTGAAGTCTTACAGGACCAGACATCAGGGACAAATTCACCTGTCAACTAAGCAAAAACAATGCCCAGCCTAGAATTTAGTTGGGGTTTTTCTATTTTTAAATCTTATATCTACAAGCCATATTCACTAAACCCCCCAGGGCAGAGGTTTACTAAGCAAAAGCACAGTTTTGTGGAGCAAAGAATATTGTTTTAAGATCCTCAGCGTTGCACCAGGAATACTGAAGCCATGACACGGTGTGCAGAAGCAGTGAAAACTCAGTGCCATTTCAGATTTGTTAAAAACGTTCAAGGAGTAGCTGTCCCAGCAGCCCAGGCAAGATCAGGTGTCATCTGTCTACCACTCCTAACTTGATGCTGGATCAGGTATCAGCTCTGCTACCGCAGCTGGCACGGGGCTGGTGGGGACAGCACAGCATGTGCTCTGCCTGGCTCAGCATGGCACAACTGAGTGCACAAACTGATCCAGACCTAATTAGTATTAGCAGAGATTTTGGCAGGAAGGATTGTTGAATCACAGACTAAATTTGCAGCTCCAAGTTGCTCTTTTACAGGTAAACAGGCTTTAAGCTGTTCTCACTCCCAAATTTAGCCTGGTCCAGTCCTTGTCTCTCTCTTCTCTGGAAGTTATCATCCCCCCCCCCCTTTTTTTTTTGTGTCAATTCACCTGCAGGTGAGGCTGGACTGCAAACCAGGTCTTTGAAGTGACCCTGGTTTTAAAGGTCAAAACATTAAATGCATGCTACGTGCATGTTTTATGACCTGGGTGGCTTCAGAAATCTAGACAGGAGCCTACAGAAGGCTCAGTGACAGCACAAGGGCAAGTAATTCCCAATAAAAGCATCCCTTAAGTCAGTTTCAATGGTATTTACAGACCAACATGCTGTAATCGACCTTCCACCTACCCAGGGGAAGGTCCAGTCTGTTAGAGATCCCACAGCATGCATTAGAATGTATAGAGCAAATAATGAAACCAAATGAAAACTTAGCCAGCACACTGTACATTCATTCTGAGCAATCTTTTCCACAAGCAGTGAGCAAGAAACCAGAAGCTATCTTGTGCAAGCTCTAAAGCACTAGTAAATCCAAATAATTAGAGTCACTAGCACATAAAAATTCATTTGCTTACTGAGAGCCCAGTTTACACTCCCTCCTTGAGAGCATGAATCATTGCAGTCACGAGAGTGCATCTTTTAGCTTTGGGGACTTTCACTAAAATCCACAAAGGAGACAGTGGATTGTGTCCCCTCTACACTTCCATCCTGTGGTCCTTCTGCATGCACACCCACTGTGGCAAGAGCTGCATGGGGAATGCTGAAAGGAGAGAGGAAGACAATAACCCAAATATATGCTCAGGAGAGATGATGAGGATGCATCACTCTCTCTGCAAAGGAATAACCCCCAGACTAGTAGAAGGTGCAGCTGACAGTATCCTCACAGAGCCCCTCCATTCCACACCAGGCTTAACATTGGTTGCTCTCATGGCACACTCCAAACCATGTAACTGTGGAGCTGGTCTGCTGGAGATTTCTGCAAATACCCCGTGAAATGCAGTTTCTCACTGCAGAAGGGGGCCCATGAGGAAAGCACTAGTCAGCATCAAATTCTTTCCACAGCCTATGGACATTTATTAATCCAGCCCTTTTCCTCCCTAGTCTGGAGCCTCAGATTTCCCTAAACTCTGTTTGGACCCCACAGGCAGCGAGAAATGGTGTTTCTGAAGAGGCTGAATATGAAGGTTAGGAAGCAGAAAGTTTTCCTCCTTTGCAGATCTCATTGAGCTACACAACTCCATATGCTTGTTTAAAGAGGACACTGAAAAATAAATTTAAAGTTCAAGTTCATGTGACTTTTCTAGCATGCTTGTAGTTATTTAAATATTGATTTTTGACTCCATGAAATATGTTAAGTCCAGGATGTCTGGTTTCAAAGCAATATAACACCATGAACTGCATGCTCAGTGTCAGTAAACTCTGATTCATAATCACAGCCTATGCTTTACCCAGTTTCAAAGTAGTTACCAAGTCAGATAACAGCCATTATATTTCATCCAGTAAAAAGAGCACATCCCAAATGAGGTGTCTTTAAAGAAAAGAAACAGGACAACTTGCACTGACAACGTTTATCCTTTGTAGTGTGCAAAGCTCTCCTGATTCATCACCTATTCATCTGCTGCAGCCACATCACTGCCCAACATCTGCTTGCATCTTAAATCACAGCCTTACTCTGAACTCTCTTCAGTGATGTTCCCCCAGTAAAGTCCCATTCCAACACATCCTACTGGGAGGGGAACCAGGAACTACTGGAGGATTATAGGAAAAAAATGCCACCAAAGTTGGTTTTCTCTTCACTACTATTTTGCTAATTGTGGCATTTCCTTTAAATTGTAAAATTCAATTATGTTGCTGTTTTGGGCACGTCAGGTCAGAAAGGCTCAAGAGCACTACTTAGTTTTAATGCAGAGAAAGACAGTTTCTAGTATTAATCCATTCTGGAGGGAAACAGCTGAAGGTCAGGGCCTTGTTCATATCTTTTTGAGCCCCAGCTTTCTCCCTCACATACCTAGGCCTGTCCCAGGCATCATGCAAAAATCTTGTAAGCAAACACCTTTCAGTCATCAAGAACATGTCAATCACTAGCTGTAGCAAAGACAGTTGAGTGAAACAAGTTTTATCTGCTAATACAAAAAAAAAAAAATAGATGTAGTGAAAATAAACAATACCCTTTAGGTTTTGTAAACCTACAGAATTTCACCAACAGTCAGGATTTGAGCCTTTAATTAGTAATTTTGGCATGTGCAGATGAAGCTTTGACTACTCTTGCACTTTTAATATATATATATATATATACACGTACCTAGTTGTGTGCAGAGATTTTCCTGGGAAGTGCAATAGGGAATGCATGTTCCAGAACCCAAGTACTTAATATCATCAGCCCAATATGGTGTTTCTGAAGATAGAGTTTGGGCATTTATGTCCCACAGCTCTTATGCCTTGCCTCAAAAGTTTTCCTGAGGAAATCTCACTGTACCACCAATTCTTACCATTCTCTGATTAACTCATTCCAGGAGAAACAGAAAGAACCACACCTCATTTTTCCTGGTTCACTCTTAACTCCCCAAGACCCTAACAACAGAAGCAATTTCCACACTTTCTCCAAATGCAACAAACAAGATTATTTGTGCTTATTTCTGCCGATAGACCCAAACATGGGAAAAGGTCTTTCCTTGGAGGAGTGCTAACACAGTTACACGACATGCAGGAAGAGCCCCAGGAGTCTTGGAGGAGAATAGGTTTCACTGGTGCTCTGGGGAACATTTCCATATCACAAAAGGCAGGAGGCTTGCAACAAAAGGACATCTATTTGTTGAGCTCTGGTTTGTGTTACACACAGAACAATAAATTAAGCCAATGAATGTTTTACAAGTGTGATGTTAGTATTCTGTAAGAGATATTCCTCCGTTAGAAAATCCTGATACTTAAAATGGATTCAGAGGGACTAATAAATTGGTCCAGTAGGTGTTAATCAATAATATAAATGAATAACCAATGAAAAACTGTCACTAGCATGCCAAAGGGGAAATCATCCAAGAATGAAATCGGTGCAATAATACAAGTGCATTGTATCCATCAACAAATGCATGCAAAGCATACTGGATAGAGACTAATTCCCAGTCCAAAACCAGGTGCTCCTTTAGACTGCCTCAAAACAGAAAATTTTATAAGGTATTTTTGAAGAGATATTTTTCTAATTGTAAGCACTGTAAGTTGAATTCAAAGACACATATGCTGTGCTTCTGCACTGGATAAATTGTTTAAATTCTGTAGGGTTTTTTTTTCCTTTTTTAATTATTCCCACAGACAGCTTTTGCCAGAGCTCTGAACCCTAAGGGAAAATCCCTGGAGGCTTAAATGAAAAAAGCTGGCGTTTCCTCTTATTTGCTTACTGAACACACACACAGTGACAGATTGTCAGGATGGGCAAAGACTATCCTGTTTTAACATCTGAAACATCTGTCCAAGATCCTCAGACACTTTCCACACATTTACAAAGCTCTTACTTTTGTCAGGTTATTACTGCTTATTTTAGTTCTTACAGTGCTGCCTACTGCTTTTCTGCAAGAGTTCAGCTTCCTGGGGTTTGCCACTCAAAATTCTCTCTCAGGTATTAACTACTGTCTCCCAGGTTCACTTGGCTGCCTACTTTAGGACTTCTGGTAAAAAACAAAACAAAAAAAAACCACCACAGAACACCTGGCACAAGTTTTTTATCTCCAAAATTAAACTAGGTCCTAAAAGTATCTATGAAATCCCTGAAGTTACTGGAATTACTTCCTTTGATGACAGGGAGAAGCTGGAATGCATCTTTCATTTTCCAAAAGGAAGGAAATAAATGAAATAACATATTCTAGGACTATTTGCTTCCTTTTATTAATAATTTTATATATATATTGTATATAGTTTATTAATATTTTTGCTTCCTAAATATTAATAATTTTTCCCCATCACCAAAAAGCCATTGGCTCAGTTGTCCTGCATCTCCACCTTCTCCCATCCTGCTAAAGGGAGAGGCTGCTGCAAAGTTGGCATAGGCAATTCTGAGTCAAGAATTGAAATACAGGTGCTGAACATTTGGATTCTCATCAAGACAGGTAAAAAGTCTTACAGTGTCTAGAAAAATACTACACCTTGCAGTCTACATCCACTGCAAGACTTCAACTTTTCTCTCTCATTAAACCTCAGTGGGTACTTTTTTGCCAGAAACTCAGGCAATAAAATCCACATTCAATAAACTTGATGGTTCACACATATCTGCTACATCCATAGCTGTCAAACCCCACACTTTTTCACACTACTAACCTTGTGGTGAGGGACAAATACCCTCCAGAGCAGCTCAGGAGTTTTACAAGTAGTATATACAACACTAATCCGAGTACTGTGAAACCACACCACTGTTCAAGCCAGTGAAAACTCAAATGATGTTTCCAGGGAAGCTGTGGCAGCACTGGTCATTTAGCAACTGGTCTCACATCTTTGCACTGGGGATCTGGTGGCTTCTCTGCCTTATACTGGCACAGATGTTTTTAAAGCTTCTAGCACTTTGGATCAGAGAGGTGTGATAGAGTATCTTCAGTCATCAAGCAAGGAATAAAATAGAAAACAACAATGGAAAGCAACCAATGATACCTGTGTCTGAACTACACCAGGTAGCAGATGGAAATCCACAGCACCTTAACATGAAACAGTGTGACTGGGTGTTTTCACTCCTCCCCACCACACCTCAAATTATCTGGCAAAATAACTATAAACTGTATTTATGCTGTAGCAGCAGCAGTCTTATGTTCTACTCACATTTGCTCTCCTCTATCCCTGAGCTGGTCCCAAGCACAATATTCACACTTAGTTTCACGTGGACTCAGAGCTGCTCTGGCAGCCAGTTCTTTGTGTGTTGAAACATTACAGCCCACTCTTTTTTTTTTAACCCAGGAAAAGGTGCTTACACTGAACAGGAAAGCAGAAGAAGCCTTTTCAGGCAGCAGGAGTGCCATCCTGGTGACCTTCTGTCAACAAAGGAGTCTTTCAGTCATGGGTTAAGCCAACATTACAGCTACTTCACACCACCAGGTAGCTAAGCTAGAGACCTGTCTGCCCATCTTTTCTGCAGGCTTGAAAACAGCTCCATCTAGGAAAAGAAAAAAAAAAAATAAAATAACTAGGAGGGCCTTTGACAGGCAGCACAAACAGAGTATGCTTTGTCAGTAACACCATGTAAATCTAGCAACAGATATGATATGTTGACACAGATATAATAATGTGCAGCAGGAGCACAAGTGTGCCTAGCCCTCCCCACAGGTATCCAGTGAGCTTTTCATACTCAGATCTGCAGCAACTGGACACATATGGCAGGTGAAAGGAGGTTTTAAGGTTGTTCCTGCATCCCTGCTGCTCCAGAGATTTGCTGGCTTCATTTCAGGCATTTATCAGCCTGAAAGCCCTTCTAGGCTTGGAATTGGTAACTGCTAGATTGCATGCAAGGGAGATGCTCAGGAGAGTTGATGTGAAGGGAACTACCAGCACTCCATGTGTTCAAAATTCTGTTGTTTCTTATCTCTGGATTTACAAATCAAATCTAAAGCATATATTTTTTTGCAAACTCTTGTTATTATGTCTTCGTAACAAAACATACTATGGTGATGCAGCAGAGAAAAATAGAAGGTCTTAAAGTTGCTTAGGAACCACAAGCTCACAGGACACTTGAAATGATGGATTTTTCAAGCCAATAAGACATGTTCAAGTTTTAGGGAGGCTGGAAAGGTGATATATTTAATGTTCTCCTCCAATGCTCAAGTTTGGGCTTTTTATTAGCACTCTACAGAGACCTGCCCCCAGTCACAAAGTTCCTATTTTAATGGCAAAACTTTTTACCTGTAATGGACTACACAATGGATGAGTCTCAGTACTTTAAAAAAAAGGTTAGAAAAGTTGGAATATCCTCCTACATATATTTTCACTAGATTAATACCTACCAATCTGCTACTAAACTGGCAAAAATTGTTCTCATATGCAACCTGGTTTACTGCAGGTTTCTTAATTTTTAATAAATTTCCTCTACATTCAATATATCAAAAAATATAATTTCAACCAATTCTTAAACAAAGATACAGAATAAATACACTGAATAATTTCCTCAGATACCAGAATCAGATTTTGGTTCACGTTAACATTAAAGATACACATTCATATTTCATGTACTCATTCATCATTAGATTAAAGAAAAAAAAAAAAGCAGAATTTTAACATCAGTTGCACAAATGTATACTGCATATTCCTGTTCCTACAAGGAAAATCATGCATAGCCTTCCTTCAACTCCTTTTCTTGCAAATCTTTCCCTCTAGTTCCTCTTCAGTTCAAGTTATTTCACTCAACCACATACAATATCTTGAAAAATCTGCAGTAGTAAATTTGATTAGTGTCAGTTCTGGCATTCCTCAAAACCTCGAGGACTTCAGAGACTTTTGAGTATTCAAAAATGTTTTCAGCTGCTGAGAGAAAACATATCATAACATTATGGTTTGCAAAATTATTTCCTGCACTTATTTACACATGCCTAAATAAGTGACAAGAAATCATCAGTTTTATCATTCAGGAAATGAAAATTCACAGTTAGAATAAAGCAGTCTCCTGAGCACCTCCAGCTCAGCTGACCTCCCATAGCCTTATTTCTCATTATTTGAGCCTACAATAGATAAATAACAGACCATAAACTGAAACACCTGCACAATTCATCCCAATTTTTTTTTTTTTATTCCCTTGTAAATATGATTCACAGTCTGGGTTTTAAGCAAGTTACAGATAACATTACCACCACCTCCTCCATGCTTCTGTTCTTACTGGTTAAAGTTACTTCATAAAGTTTAAAAGGGAAGCAAATACCTGCACTATTCAAGATGTGCTCTGTGCTTCCTATACTCTGACTGGTGTGTGGCTCTGAGGAGATGTTTGTCTGCAGTGACCATCTGCATGTACATCCTTCCAAAGGCACTCATGTCTCTACCTGCAATCTCTGTCACCTCCACAAGCTTCTGCCATCATTTGTATTTGACACTTGCTACTCACTTTCACCTGATCTGCAGTTTTCCCCAGATATTTCCACCCTCAAAAAAAAAAAATATGCAAGGGAAAGCAAGTGTGAAACAATTCACCAGTCAACACAAGGTCTCTGCACCCAAAGTGTGTTATTCTGGTAAAACCATGGATAAGGAACTCCAAGGATTTGAAAACATTTATCTCTTAGCTCTGCCAGAGAAACTCACAGCACATCCTTGAGCAAAACTACAAAAATGCAAGAATAACACTGTCCCTACTTCCCAGCCTCCAACAAATCCAGCAGGTCCTGAGGCTGGATTCACCCTACCCAAGCCAAGGCCACACCGTGCTCAGCAAACATCCGAGCCAGTTCTGAGAGCAGCAAAGCTCCCCAGGCAGCACCATTCTCAGGTCCCCACTGCCACAGAACTGCTGCAGCACAGTGCAGGACCCCCAGCACCTTCTGCAAGAGCAGAAGGTTAGTGTTACTAGTTTAAACCACTTCCCATGGGAATGGGTTGAAACGGTGGCTTTGCCAGGAAAAATTTGACATCGTCTTCAGAAGGACTGAGATGTCACCCAAAATCTTCAGAAATGGAATTTTTTCTGATCAGAAGTAGAACATGGAGATCTCTGGGATGTTTCACAAAAAAGGGATAAAAGAGAACTGCAACAAAGTGAACATTTTGTCCCCTGGCCCAAATAAATTATTTTTATGATAGTCACGATTTATTGGATAGTTAAAGTTCATCTATTTACAAGAACTGAACAGATAAAAACTTCTTAAATAGTCACAAAAAAAAAAAAAATCAACACATAGCCTTCAAATAATCCCATTTCATTTTCTGACTGAAAAACCTGATACACAGCAAGTCCTGTAATATTTTTATCAATAAAAAAGGAGAAAAGAGACTAGAGGGGGAGTTGTTAGAAGCTGGTTTGTTTATACTCAGTATAAATAAGAACTTCCACTACCTATTAAGTCACTAATTTCATGCCCTCCTCTTACTGATACACTTAGCAACCCCACACAGGGAGAGAACTCCTTCAGCCACTGAATATTTGCTTTGCTGGGAGAACTGGGGATTCAACCAACTCTCCCTACCACTGCACTGTAATTTGGGAAGCAATTAATAACCATCAAGAATTATGCCCACTTCTTCAGTGGATTATTTTATCACTACAATATTCAGACTGCTGAATTCATGCGTGGTTCAGCTCACACTTCACTTGAAGAATCAGCTAATGGAAGCTTTCTCTCAATATTCCTTGCTGTAACTGCAGCCTTTCCAGATCCCAGGAAATCCCTGCAACCAATAGTTAACTCTGCAGTAGTCTTAATAATGAATTATTAGCATGGGCATTTTTAAACCATCTGTATCATCCCAACTATTAGTAGCTACTTCCAAAGCAGCACCTTAAAGACATGAAAATAAGGAGAAGGAATGTGAAATATGCAGAGAGACCACTGCAGGACCACCTCTCTTACCTCTCTCCCTCCCAAGATCCTCACTTCACACACATTGAACTAAACTGCACCAAAAAAAAGTAAGCTGTATGCAGTGGCACTTAACTCTGAAGTAAGAGCATCTGTCTGAAAATAAATTCTGAACACCCCAGCACAGCCAGCAACATTTGGGTGTACACGTGGTACACAGTCTCTGTCACAGCCCTTGCAGATGCAGCCCAATGACTTATTTCTGATTCCATCACAGTATTGAATTCATGCTCAGAGGTCTGGGGCAGATGGCATGTTCTCCATCACTTGCAGCAAGCAGAGGAGAACATCTCAACCTGCACATTGCTGAGGAATCACATTATCACTCAGAAAGCAGTGCTTGAAGTCAAACTTGGGGGGGAAAAAAAAATTATTTTTTTTCTTACTGCCCTACATGAGAGAAATTGTCACTACAAGACATCCAAGAAACATAAAACTGACCCCTAAAAAGCCAGCATGACATTCTGACAGGGATGCATTGCTGTTCCTTATGTCAAGAGTGCATATCTCAACAGCTGGCTGATAGAAGTGTTGGCCACACATCCTTTTGCCTGCACACAACCTCCTTAAGGGCCTTGCCTTCATTCCAGCTTGTCAGGAGAATTTCTTCCACTGCACCCAAACACACTGCAAGTGTTTTTTCCTCTTTGCTGGAAGGTGGGCGATTTGTTTCCTCCCAGGACACAAGATGAAGCTGCAGGGTACTTCCTCACACACGATGCATTCACAGACAAAAATTTAATTTAAGGCAAGAGATTAAATTATAAGCAAAGAAAGCTATGAGTCTCCCTGTTAGTAGAAGTGGTTTTTAAAAAGGTGACCTAACTCCCCCCTGAAGTGGGACACTTTCCTCTTCAAATGTGTGTAGAGATTCCACACAGAATATTTTTCATTATTTTAGTTTGAGGTGGTTTTAAACACACAGTTGATGACAATACTATTATAAGAGTGGAAAAAGCACTTAGTAAAAATGTTGATGAATATTGGAATGTACATCTCTGAGCTCCTTATCTTACAAACTAAGTCCTTTTGTATGTATAAAATACAGTTCAACGTTAAGTATCTTCTAGAAAACAGAGGACAAATCCCAGTGTAATCTTTAGACAAAGTTATTTCAGAAGCCTAATGCCTGTAAAATTATAACTGTGCCTGGTCCTAAACTTGAGTGCCTTTCAACATTTCCATTAAAAAAAGCATTTTTTCAGGGGCTTATAATTCAACCATAAGAATTTGACTCAGGATAAACCTTGACATAAGAATGCTCATCCTGGAATCTACCTACAAGCTGTGCTCAGGAATAGGAGAGAGTATTTTCACCCAGGGTCTCTCTCTAAAAGATGCTGTTTGCATTTACAAAACTCATATTTATACCATTCACATACATAGGATCAGTTTCAAGAGAATAGGAGGCAAACTCTATTTCTAGTTGCCTGCCCTATAATTCTGCACTGGACAACTGAAGAAGAGTGATGGCCATGCAAAAACTCAAACAGGATTTTAACATGTTAAAAAAATTGAAATTGGCACTTTCATTAAACAAACAAACAAAAAACACACCACGACTAAATTCTCTGCCCAAAAGAAGATTTCCTGATGTTATTAAGGTATTATTTTATGGCTCAAATAATAACTGTTTTTTTTTAAACCTGCAATGGAAAAAGAATAAGAGGGCAAGCCATCCTGATGAGGCCTTCCTGCTGGTCTTGGGCAAATGGATAAAGTAAATTGAGAAGCCAGATCTGATCCTAAAAACTCTCTTGAACAACATGAGACTCTGGCAAGAGCAAAGGGACAGCCTGGTTGGTTATTTTAGCCAAGTGCATGTGTGCTACTGTCTGTAGCTCACAGCTGCTGAATTAGGAGCACACAGACATAGAAGCAGGCATCTCTAAGCAGTAAAGGATACAAGCAGCAACGTTTGGATTTGTGTTTTCAAACACACCAGCATCCAGTGGCACTCCAGTCCAGTGTTACAGCAGTGGGCACAGCTCTGCTGTCACTGTGCTCAGCCATGATTTAAAACAAATAACAGATGAAGTGTTTGCCTGTTCCACAGTATGGCATCCAAGGAGATGCCAGCTAGATTAGGATTAGGGATGCCACTGGCTTTGAAAATCTCTGGGGGAAAGGGGCTGTTGCAGCTGAGGAGCTGACAGATGCCTGGAACCAGGCATCCTCATTCCTCCTCTTTTCTTACAGGTTTTAAGCACAGTGACAAGCTACCTTCCAGCCCCATGGCACAGTGGAGAGACAGCTAATCCTTCCCCTCCTCTTCAGGGGGTACAGTCTAAGCAGAGAGACAAAATGCATTCAAGAGGGTAATTATAAAACAATGTAACCTGACTATAGGAACAACTCAAGCAACAACCAAATCATATTAAAATCAGCAGGAGACCAAGAGGAGGAGGGAGGGCTCAACTCAACTGTTTAGTGCCATTTAACTTCTGCCAGTTTCAAGCGCCCTTAACAAGCATCCATCTTTCCTTCCCCAGCAACAGCTCATTTCTATTAAGTTTGTGGGTTTTGTTAAAGAGAAGAGGACCAGGGGGTTGCCAGAAAGATTCCCAATCATTGCTATGTGCCAAGCATGTCATGAGCAAAATTATCTTTTTTTCCATTGTTTCTGAAGCTGAGCTCTAGACTGCAACAACCCCCAGCCCCAGGTAACCTTCACCTATTTCAACCCTCCCCTCACCAGCAATCACATATGACATGAGCCTTCCTCTTCCCATCTCTGCCAGGAGATTTTCATGCCCTGGGATGTACTTGGAACACTCCCAGGTGACTCCTCTCCTACCTTTTAATTGTAGTTGGAAAAGTATTTTAATAAAATGTACAAACACTTTACTATTCCTATTTGGCAATTAAATCTCCACCTTGTTGAGCTTCATATCAATAGCCAGGCATCTACCCATCAAGGAACTCCTAGCTTTTTCCAGAAATTGGAATGCTGTCACAGGAAAAAAAATAACCAAAAACAAACACAGCAACCACCAAACACACAAAAAGAAAAACCCTCATAACATTATTTTAAATGGCAAGCTTAAATTGTTCATTTATGATGAAATGCAAATTCAATTAAAGCCAGCTGCTTAACTGCCTAAAATCAAGACAAAAGAAAACCCCCACACCCAGGTTTCAGTGGATGTTTTCAAATTATTTAGAAATATAACCAAAATGCTTTTTTACACTTAGGAAAAACTTAAAACCTCGCAGGCAGTCAAGATTCCATTCATTTCAGTAGACAACTGTCTAAGTTCTGTTTTTCCTCTCCTAAGTCCCTTTCATCATCACACTGTTATGCTGTATCAGTTCACATAAATAATGCCCCAGCAGCTAGGTCTCCAGTAACTTATCATAAATCTTCATTTTCTCATTAGTGAGCTAAGTTGACATATATGTTACTAAGACTGAATAAGATACTCTCTCATTTTGTACACTTAAATTCCTATTTTACATTTAAAAGCCTATACCAGCAAGCAAATTGTAACAGATTTGTGTGCCCAAAGGATTTGTTGTGACTGTGTACTGTATATGGTGGAGCATGAAGAAAGGCTTACATGCCTGAAAAACTCATCTATTTGCTGCTTTCAACCCCAGGTTTGTTGCCTGCCTGGCATGAAATGTACATTTCATTGGGAGAGACAGCATCCCACTGCTGTGTTTGGGAAGCAACAGCGAGTTTGCAGCTATGATAGGTCAATTGAAAGCTAATAAAAAGATTTCATGAGTGGCTTTGGGGCAAATAAAAAAAAAAAAAAAGTACAACACTGCAGAATATACACCAGCCTGTAAAGCTCACTTCTGGAAGACAGAGAACAAGAATAGAAATACTCCAGGAGTGCACAGAAAACCCAGCTGAGATGCCAGCAACACATTAAATGATGTACATAGAGTAAGAGCCATGATCTCAGCAGTGCAATCTGTAAAAATACACCATTACACAAGTTATGGAACAACATTTGTTCTATGGAACAACAAAACCATCCAATGAGTGTTGTTTCATAGCAAAAATGTTACTAAGATCACAAGTATTTCCCCTGTTTACAGATATATTCAGCCAGCTAGGGTCCTCCTGATAATATACTCTGAATATACCCATCATTTCCTAGATTTCTGCAGATAATATGTCTGGGCATTGGTGTGATTAATCACACCAGCCTAAAGTGTGGACTCCTAAGGATGAATTCCTCACTGCCACCCAGCCCTTGCTCAGAGCACAGGCACCCAGGGGACTCCACATACGTCCCACGTAGGCATCAAGTGTTTAAGAAGGTTTGTCCATCCTAAAACTTAAAAGAGCACAGAGCTCTACCTCAGAGCACTATTTTAAAATAAGTGGGGACAAGGGAGTCCAGAAACACAAGGAGGGGATCATTTTTTTAAGCAGGCCAGGCTGGGAAGCTTTTCCCTGCATCAGCTATGCCAAGAAGTCCCACCAGAGCAACACACAAAAACCAAGAGCTGCTTCATAAAAACCTTCCTGAATTCAGCCTTCTTCAAGAGCAGAGAGGACTTCAGCAATTAACCCCATGGCACAGTCATCTGGAGAGAGTATTGTTTTTATAAAGGTCTTTGTTGTAAATACTTAGACGTTTTTCAGTATTTTTCCACTTGAGATGCTGCCACATTCATCCACCATTATTGTTTAGGTGGGGTTTGGATTTTTTTTGTCAAAGAACACCAGCCATCTTCTGCTTAAAACTCTTCTAGCCAAAACATTCAGAACATTAACAAATAATTTGCCTTTAACTGTACAGAGTGTGCATACATGTATTTCTACATGCTTTTATTTTGTACCTACTACCCAATAAGAATATTGCACTTGGAAACAAGTATTTACATCACTGTGTCTACCCAAATTAAAATGTAAGAACTGGATTTTATGTACCATTTAGATAGTATGTAATAAAGCTGAGTGCTCAGTTTCCCATGCAAGTCCACGAGAAAATTTTAATAACTCAAATTTTGTTTATCTTTACACTCTAAAGAAATCTTAAAGGGTTAAGTAAACCTCATTACTATCAGCAAAATTAAAGTATTCCTGGAGGCCTTCATCTACTAAAATGTTGCTTTTGGATAGAGAGATTATTAATACAGTCAGTACATATTCCCCTGACCTGTTAACATGTATATATATATATAGTTCTATAGAACATCACCAAAAATAAAACCATTTGAGAGGGAATGCCCAGGTAACAAGAGGTTAAACTGCACACTTTGGCCAATTTATTTCCATTTTAACTTGCAGTAGACTGAGAAAAAAAAATAAAAATTCAAAACCAAAATCATTTTTCAAGTAAAGCCACATGGGTTTGTTTGTTTGTTAATACTCTCAGTCTCCTTTGATGCAAAGTCTCTTCTGGCCAAAAGACAGACTGAAAGCAAACCAGAAAAGCAAATTATAAATATGCATGTGTGGATACCAGATTAAAAGAACTGCACTCTTTTGGTGTGAAATACCTAGAGTAGCAAGCATCCTGATTCTATATGTTTGGCCTGAATTACTCCACTAGCCTACATTGCAAACCCTCTTTTTTTTTTTTTCCTTTCATTCAGTCATCTTAACACATTTTAAGCAGATGTATTATCAAACGGATCACATGCCAATCTGTTTATCATTAAAATGAAAAATCAATATGTCCAATTCAAGCGTAAACAGGAGTTGAATGTTCAAGCTGTCACTGGAGATGACATACAATTACAGACTATGATTTGTGCTTGGCAAATCTTTCTTTCCTGAAAAGGGCAACAGACAGTAGCAAGAAGCTTTTTCACAGCCAGTCAGTATTGTGCCACTTGTAACCAGGGAATTAGTTTTCTGAATGCAGAAAGATACCTATGCAGTCAAAAGGAGCAATAACCAGACAATCACTGTTAAATTTAATCATTATGTTTATCTGATGAGAGAACATGTAGCTTTATGTTACTGGGCCGAGTCCAGATTTTTATTTAAAACAGAAGTATTGAAAATAAGAACTTCAAAAAAATATGAGGTTTCTGTTCTGGACCATTAATTTTTCAGTCAAATCAAACTATTGTTTAATTGAATCCTGATGCTAAAACTTGGATTCTACATGAAAAACTTGAAACTAAAGCACATAGCATAATTTGTTACATTGAGCTATGCAGCCCAGCATGTCTAGGGGAAAAAAAAAAAAACAAACTCAAAATAAAGTTAGTGTACTTTCTGTGATGACACAAAACTAACAACAAAAGGAAATGAACCCTTGTCCTGGTCAAGAAACTAAGCTATTAACTACTATTTTCTGCTATTAACTACTATTTCTTTCCTGTGCATGCTTTATTTAAAAAACACACAAAATGACAGAAAACTGTCACCAAAATACAATACCTATAGGTAGTACTTAAAAGTTTAAAAGAAAAAAAAAACCAACACACAACCAAAAAAAAACCAAAGCCACCACAAACCACCACCACCTTGGCTTTGGGGAAGAGCAGAGGATGACCTCCAAAGAAAACTACATCTAAAACTCTCAAATCAAATATTTAAATGCCACAGAAGTGGAGCAAGAGGACACGCCACTGCTGAAGTCACAACGTGATACCCAAAGGAGAACTCCAATTCAGAAAAGGAAACAGAAGTCCATCTCAGATTTTGAACCACAACTTAGAGAAACCTCCCAACCTGGCATTTTGGGGCCTTCATTTAACATTTTGCTCTTTTGCACCTCATCATTCTCATCCTCCCCAGCTGCTGTGTCACTAGTTAGCACCACCTGCATCTTGAAAGAGGCAAAAAAAAAAAAAAAAAAACTTTCCATGCAACTCAATCAACCAGCTGTGAACTTTTTAAGATAGACAAGAACATGCTGAAAGTGTATGGCAGCCTTCAGGCAGGGAACTAGATGTATCCTGGTTTTGCTGAATAGTTGATGGCTTCTGTTGGCACATGAACAAAAGCAACTCAGACTTGGAACACCAGAAACCATCTGAGATTTCAAAGGATAGAGAAGTCACAGTGTGCTGCTAGATCTTAAGTAGTAACTGAAATCTAAATATCCCCATTTCTTCCTACCCCCAAATCTTCCTCATCTCTGTCATGTAGACCAGGACAAAAGTAAAGTGGGTGCAGAAATGGGTCGGGAGGGGTAAAAATCAGAGTTAAGATGAATTTTGCCTCCAAATCACTTGCATTCTCCTCTAGTTAGATAATTCACAGCTGCAGTCTTGCAAATAAAAAGATATTTCTACTTTGCAGATAAAAGACAACATTGACCTCTATCAGCTAGGACAACAAAGTAAAAGAAGTTATTTTATAATTGTGCTACTCTCTATCCTTTATTTTATTGATGCTAATAAGAGTGCTAAGCACCAAATATCTACAGATTGTATCAGCAATGTCAGTGCCAGAAGCTAAGCACCTGAACACCAATTTTGACACCTCAAATTCTATTCTTATTATTTTTATATTTTCCTGCTTCCCCTCAGGTCAGACAGTTTACAGAACTGAAGGGCATATTTTAATAACTGCATTACAGGTGAATTTAGCAAATCCCCAAAGATGCAATAACCTCCAGATGCCAAATTGATACTCTAGCCTACACACTAAATGAAATTCTTTTCAAACTCCTTGTGTTGAATTAGCACAATGTTTCTTTTATTCAGCAAGACTTACAGATGGGCATTAACCTCAAAAAAAAAATTTGTAAAATACTTGGGACCAAAACTAATAAGATGATTTAGAACTGTAAGATTTAACTGAGATCTTTTAACTGCTAGCCTGCTAATATAGGCTTGAAGCTCCCCAATGCATTAAAATTCAGATTTACTTTGCCCAAAATCACCATCTCCTATGTAACCCCTCTAACTAGGCCTATCTAACCTTCAGGAAGAAAACAGTGAAGTGCCACTGGGATGCAACAGGAAAGCATAAAGCAAATTAATTATTCCTCTTACTTGTTTTTATATGAGCATAGCACAATTCCCTTGTGCATTAAGTTACATATATTCAAAATATTAGCAGCATCGAGTCAGAGGGCAGCAATTTGGATGCACTCAGTACAGTAGTGGAGACCCTAAAAATAAAGGCAGAAAGGAGGGGAGCAGAAAGTATACCTAGTTTGCTTTCCTTTCTTGCACCAAGAAAAACAGCATCAGGAATAATGAAGAGTTGTTACACCAAAAAGAAAAGCAACATAAAAACTTCAGGTGCCACTTTCCCCTTACAACTTTAAGTCAGCTGCAGAGATAATGAAACAATAGCACTGAACAGGAAATTCAAAGTCACAGCAAGTCCAAGACTAAGGGAGGCTGCAAGACTATTAAAAAGCAAAAATTTTATGCTTAGGAGAAATATTGTTAGCTCCTGTTTACTCACAGTTAGACTCCTCATGACTGTAGGTCAGCCTGGTAAACTCCTTGAGCACTTGGGTTCTTCCTAACTCCCCTCTCATTCCATGAGCTGGTCAGAACACACAATGAATATCCCACCAGCAAGGAGAGCTTGGTTTCCTCCAGCTTTTAAAGCAGAGCATGGACTAAAACATACCCGAACCCTCCCCTTCCCCAAATGAGGCGTCCCTCAACCCCCACAGAAATAGTCTTCTTAGGGCTGTTATCTAAAGTGCCAACACCTGTCTGGGATTAGCAGGTGTTCAGAGTTCTGGAAGTTGTGCTGTTGATTACTCCTGGGTGTGTTTTCCTCTCATACTCCCAGTTCCCTTGTGCTGCCTGTTCTAAGGCCAGTATTTTTTAGTTGCCTGTAACAACACTAAATTTTACTGGGAAGACAGCACTTTTTTTCCATTGAAGAAGAACTCTAGGAAAAAAAAAGGCAACTTTTGATAAGCCAGGAACCTATCAGAAGAAGAGAAGGGAGAAATATTTTTCCTCTATTAAAAAAATACATGTCAAAATAGTCTCTAAGCTGGAGAAGTTTCAGTGTACCTATGTTTTTTCAGCAATACCTAGCACTTCCAATGAGGTTATGCACTGGGGTGAGTTTTCTGTATCTCTAGGAAAATGCATAAGGCTAAATTCTAATCCTCACATAAACTGTGTACAAACATCCCTAGTAAAGTTGGAGTAAGCATGTGAGACCAACAGTCTGGAGAGCTGATGTGAGCTAGCTAGAAAGAGCCCAGAGAACCAAGCCTCAAAAAGTGAGTCCTCTGGCAGGTTACTGAAATAGGAGTTGATTACAATTTTCCTATTTCATCCTTCCAAATCAAGCACAAAAAGAACTTAAGGAATTCCTAAACAACCTAAAGATGCCTTCCTGTTCTATTATCCTATCAGCTGCAGATACAGGATTACTTGCTGCTTGTACCATAGCTCAGAAGCCACGAGAAACAACCCAAAAGTGGAAAGTGTTGTGTTGCATTGTGTTCCAGCCAATTAGGAAAAACCACAGACAGGTTTTTCTAAAGAAACAGCCTGTCATTTAATACAGACTGGGCAGCAGCAGCCTCCACTGCATGTGAGCTCACATTGCCTGGCCTTTTTGGGTACCAGACAGTGCCAGAGTTTGGCAGGCAGGGATGCTGTTGTCCATCATGGCTGTTTCTGTGCCCACTGCTGCTATTCCAGCCTGTCCATGCAATGCAGAGCTCCCTACCTGTTTGTTCCCAGGAAAACTTCTGCCACAGCAGCAGCTGTGGCTCCTGCTTTTGTATCTGGGAATCTTTTTCTCTCACCCCCTGCCTGTGAAGTGCCAAGAAAGAGCCCAGCTGTTCAGCATTTCATTGCTGATTTTTTTGGGGGGAAGGCCTGGCGAAGCTACAAGTGGGCTGCCTTTCTTTTCTGTGGGAGAAGTGGATCCTTTTTAACTGAAAAAAAAAAAATAAAAGAAACTCAAGACTTTTCTTGGCTCCCTTTTCCTGTGTGAACTGAAGAATCTCAAAATGTTTTTGTGCTCACCATACTTAGAGCCTCTCTCTGCCCTCTCATGGGTCTCAGAGCAGCATCTCTGCTTACTACTCACTGCAGAGCTATACAAGAGGCAAAGCCCATATTTCAGGCTTCTTGTCTCTGCAGTGACAGTGCAGTCTGCTACTGAGCACACTTAGAAAAGATCTTATCATGTCTTTTAAGAGGATTTTTCTTCCAGACCAAGCAAAGGGGGAGTGGCTAATGTCATCTATATTCATGCCATGTTTTATAGCTCAAACATCAGATCTCTCCTGCTGTAACCCAGTTCGTAAAGTGTATATGGAGGGAATGAAAACAAAGCAAAAAAGTTGTGGGTTTTTTTTTTCACTGCTTGCAGATCAAAAGGCTTACATGCTGTACTTCCACCACAAAGCAAATGTTTGTGCTATGTAAACTCCCAACAATTGAGATTATAATGAAAGCACTAACAGCCATTTTTGTTGACCTACAGCTCACTTATAATCACAGGTGTGTTCAGTAGCTTTTAAAATTTGAGAAGACAGAAATAACTTCCTGACTGTTCTTATTACACAGTGTTTTCTGAGCCTCCCTGCTTTAATTTAGGTTTTCATTTCATGGCAAGGTGTCTGACACAAAGTGTTCATGGGCCTTTGTGCTCCCAGTGCTCTGAGACAAAAAGGAAAGTGAGTTAAAGACAAATGGCCTGTATGAAGATGTTTGGTCTCAGAAATCAGGAGGGAAAACAACAATCAGAATCAGTTATAGCTACTCAGTAGCACGCAGATGGAGAAATCAGCTGCAAAAAGTTCTTCTGTCTCCAGTCCTTTTGCCTGCCAAACTTAAAAGACCTCTTTCTTTTTTCCTCAAAGGGTACATGGGGAATACATTCATTTAAATAGTGTGATGCTAAACAGAGGAAGGCAGCATGGCTCTTATTCCCAGAAATTCTGGCATGAACAAATCTTGCCCAGAGTGATAAAAGTCTGCAAAATAATGCCAGTAGACAGAAGAAAGAGAAAGTGAGATATGCTTGTGTGGAAAGAGTTCAGGCATGAGATCAATAGCTGTAGTTACCACCAGTGACTCCATAAAAGCACATTCCACGATAATCCATGGAGCATAGATTGTAAGGGATTGATGGAGCTGGGATATCCCAGCTGCATAAAAAACTGTTTTATGTGTTAATGTTGTCCTCCTAAGATTGTATCAACACCACCAGCAAAAGTGGTTGGAAAGGAGCCTGCTCCTTGCTGCACCAAGCCATGCCTGCACTCAGCAGAGATGCAGTTCCAGCAGAACCAGTGGGCACTCTGCTCTCCTGGAAGCAAGGCTCCCAAAAGGAGAAAAACCTGGAAAAGAAACCTGCTTATAGCCTCTTCTCCTTTTTTGTCCACTGGAGTGGTTTGAGCATTCTGAACACTTTTCTTTTTCTCATGACTACCAAAAGAACTAAGTACCTTTCCTCTTCAAGTCCAACCTCAAAGTCAGTGTCTCTTCTGCCTGTGGGAAATTAAGACATTCATACAGTGCACCTATAAACTTGTGGTTTAGTTTAGGGTTTGGGTTGTGTGTTTTTTTTCCTTCCAAACACTTTTCAATAAGCTGTACAAACATACCTGAAAGTATGGCTTTTCACGATTTCCACGATGTCATCAAGAGCCATTTTTCCTAATCTTCCACATTAAACCATAAACTTCCACATCAAACTGTAAATTTGAATAGCAGGTCACATCATAAATTCCAGCAGAACAAATATTTTTCTAATAGCATTCAACATTTTTTTAATGGGGAATGTCAGAACAACTTCATATAAAAGCAGTGAAAGTTGAGGGGGTGGAATAAAGTAGTGAAGCAGCCTTCAACTGGTGAAGAAATCTACCATTATGTTTCCAAGTGGAACACTTTCTTAAAGCAGTGTCTACTAAGGAATCAGAGCTTTGAAAGCAGGCTGTATATGAACAAGAGCTTGGCCATGCTCCATGATGAAGAGCAATCCACCGGGTGCTGCTGCCTTTGCCCTTCCTTGAGTGATTTCTCCAAATGTTGTTAAGACTTTAACTTTTCCAAAGCACAGAGACTTTCCAAAGCTGAGACGAGGCCTGAACAGCCATCTCTACCTCCTGGCACCTCCTCTGGGGTGGAGAAAGCACAATTAAGTGGATATCACCGGGCAGATGAGGCCTTCCCACCGGGCACGGGTGTTAGGCCCGGAAAGTTTCCTCACAGCGAGAGGTTTCTCAGACACCCCAATTAGGCACCTGGGCCTCTTTAAACTCTTATTTTAAACTTCTTATTTTTAAATTTCCCTTAATTTCAGCCAGCTCTTTGGGTACTGCAACCTGTCTTGATACTTGACACATCCCTTCTCCTCTTGTCATAGATGAAGGCGGTGGCAAGTGTCCCTTCATCCCAGGAGCGGGCCCTTGTCAGGATGGATGGGATTCCCCCCTCATTCTCCTCACCCCACTAGCAGGAATAGGGGCTCATGGTGCCACACACTCCTGGATAGGTTTTGTACATGTCCCAGCCATGGGTGAGGAGGCTACGAGTGAGGAGACCTGGAAGTGGCAGTGGGGTTGCTGAGGTAACCATGAGTCTTCCAGGGCCGGTCATAGCCAGTTCCAGCTGCCTCCGAAGGCCTGGTAGGGGAGCAACCCAAAAAAAGCGCCAAAAGCTGACTGTTGCACCCCAAAATCTCACCCCAAAACTTCAAAGCACACACAGCACCCTTTCCCAAACCTTCTAACAGCAATAAAAATGGCAGTCACAGGGTGGGAGGTATGCTCTGGGGTCCTCCGTGGTAATGAGGGGCAAGCGCACTGGTGGACTGTGAGCGCGGGTGACCCACACTGTGGCAGGGAGAGCCAGGAGAAAGCAGGAAGAAAAGCAAATGGTTTGCTGCAAGGAGTGATGTGAGATCAGACACAGGTGGATACTTACTGTGTGCATCTTTCTCAGCAGTGTGCAGGACAACAAAGATGCTGAAACCCAGGAACAGATCAATTGCAGATCATTGCACTGGCTAACTAAAAAATGGGTGAGAGGAGAGCAAAGCCTAAGTAGTGCACATTTACGTCCTATTTTTCATTAAGCTCCTGCACAATTACATCATGCCCAACAAACAAAACAGAAAAAGAAGCACTCTCTTTTGTAACAAAACCCCAGTATACAAATAACTCAGCGTCATTCTAGAATCGTTTCTCCCCTCTTCTCCTTCAGAAACATTCAGAGGCCACAGTCAGAGACCACTCATGTGCAGGGTAAGTGGAGCATTTTGTAACTTGAGGGATGGACTGGAAGCAAGTGAGACATAGGAGAAACAGTCATTTGACGAGCATGACAGAGGCTCCCTGAAGAGGGTGAGCACAAACACTGCCAGTACTCACGGCGTGAGGGATGGGTCCCCCCGCGCCACAATGGACAGGAGGTGTGACACCTGCCTGCATTCCAGACAAGAGCAGTCAGGAGGCTGTGACACTCCAACACTGGCAGCACTGTTGTGCCGTACCTGTTTTTTGAAAAATGTGACATCCCCTTCAGCCTACACCTCCAGCACTTACCAGAAGGGCTAATTTTACCAAGTACGGATGAAAACGAATTAAACAACTACACAGAGATCCTGGGTTTCTGTAAGCTTGGAAAAGGTCTTCAAAGCAACACAGAAGCCATGTCAAAATAACCCAAGTGGCACCCCTTCTAGGGTTTCTTTGCTAAGCTCCCAAATCCCCCAAATTTGAATTCAGCTCCTGTAAGAAAATAAGAAGTGGTTTCTTTCATTCCCTTTGCTACAACATGACACTGCAGGGAAGGAAATCCAATGATAGTATTGCAAAGCATAAGGCATGTAGGGAGAAGATAGACATGTTAAGTATACTGTGCTGGACACGGGATATGAGCAAGCCATGGGCTGAAAAGTCCTGTCACAAATGACTGAAGCCATACAATGAGGCTTGAAAACGAGTGCTAGGCCACCTAATTCTTATTGATAAGTGTTGCCACCCTACAAACCAGACTTTGAGGAGCTGAGGCTCAGCAGGCAGTGTACAACTCAGGTATAACCAGACAGTCCTGGCTGCCATAGTTGAGCAGCCAGACTACTGGAAATCAGAGAGGAGTGGCACACCCAAGCTGGGATGTTGTCAGCTGTGCTTGAGAAGGAGTCATGAACTGGTGAGACTGGTATTTGCTTGGAAAAAAGTGCCCCTTTAAATATAACGAGGGTACAAAATGACAAAGAGAAGCCTGCTGAGCATTTGCAGCCTGGGTTTGGCCACTGCTGTGACATAGACAGAATCAGAGATGCCAAAATAGGTGCTAATCCTGTCCTTTAGCTTTCTGATTCTAAAATCAGGAGTAATCATACATTAGGAGAGGTAAGTGTGTGTCAGAAATTAGAAATAGAAAGGGCTGAGGGAAGACAGTGCCCACAAAGGATGGTTTGCTTTGTTTTATAGCATCCAGAGCAGGAAGAAGGGATGTGCACGTGTGCATGCACCATATGGGACAAAGGCAGCTTATTTCTTTTCAGCCAAGAGCACTGTTGTCATTTGTCAGTGTTGTACGCCTGTGTACAAGCAACACCAAACGCTGCCTTCCAGTGCCTTCAACAATAGGCTTTTCGTGTTGATTTCCTGGTTTGAATTTTCCTTTTGGCTCCCCTGCTCCCAAGTTTTGATGACACTCAAACAGCTGGCTACAGAAAAGTCACAGGCTGGCATGTCTGGTGGAGTGTAACACGCTCACACACACTCACACATACACACACCCCTTACCCCGACCCCTCTCCCCTTCTCCTCTGCTATCTGCTGCGTTTGAAATATTTTTTGTTTGGTTTGGGGGTTTCGTTTTTTGCTTGTTTGTTTTTTGCAGCTCCCTTCCCAGGCTCGCTTTCCCAGCCCCAGAGGGATGCTCCCCAAACCTGCCCTCGGTCTGGAGAAGGAATGGGGGGGTTCGGGAGGTGTGCTAAGCCTCAGCCGTCGGGCAGGAGCTGTGATTTCATGCCACCGGCCCTGGCTGAGCCGGGGGACAGAGAGCTTGGGGCTGCGGGGAGTGGAGTCTGGGCCGGGTGGAGGGGGGNCGGAGCAAACCGGAAAATAACTGTGCTTCCTCTTCTATTTTCTTTAAAAAAAAAAAAGGGGGGTGGGTAAGGGATCAACGCAAAGGAAAATAAATAAATACGGGAATCACCGCGCGAATCTGAGATTACGCTGTATTAACAGAGGTTACTCGCCTCCGGTTCTCACCTTCATCCTTACCCCTAATGTGCCTTACTTCCTAACGACCGACGTCCTCGGGACGTTTTAATTAGGTAATTCATTAGTGAGTCGATACAGACATTTGTATATTACTTTTAGCTCAAGTGGTTAAGAGCTAATTTCAAAATTATTATAAAGCATTGGCATACGCAAGGCATAGTAATTTTAATTTATATGCAAATCAACGGGGCCGTTTGAAATGCTTAAATTTTTAACAGTTATTGTATTGTAGCACCGGGAGGAACCGCCTGAACAAGCAATTTTTAAACCAGATCTGGAGAGGGAGAAAATATTCGAGCTACCCAACAAATCAATAATGTTTGAGTGTGTTAAACATAGCCAGCTATAGGTATTTACATACTCGTTTGCTGTCAGATAAGGAGCTCAGAGAGGTGGGAGGAGAGGCTTGGGAGTGG